>DWMG01000109.1:0-25836 GCA_018244855.1 Elbella merops
TATATTAAAAAACATAAATTTATTTGCATTATTCATCGGATAGTATCTTTAAATTTATAACTTTTATCATAAAAACATATTAAATTCTGTTTTCCCTACACAAAATAAATGATATTTTTTATAAATCTTTTCAATAAAGGTATTATCAGATGAATAATACAGCACTTAAAATTTAATATTTTGATGCTTAAAGATAGACAACCCATCTATTAAACGAAGCTTTAAAAAAAGTGTGAAAGCAATTGGATTTATTACTATTTATTTCTTTAATTATCGACAAGATTAATCATTTGTTAAATATCAGATCTCGTGTTTTTTGCTTGTTTTCATAAAAAGAGTGTTGTTAAACCAAAAAACAATATTTGACACTAAAAAACAAGAGTGTTGGAACTATAAAGGGTTATTTTATTTATATAAAGTTGTGTAGGGGTGGATGAAACGTAATTAATAACTGGGTAAATTTTTTTACTTCCGTCGGGAGATAAATTCTGTTTAAATATAAAATTTTAGTATGTATCACCACCCACCTCGCTCCGGTTGTGGGTGATGGCAAATTAAATTAAATTATAAATATTATTACTAAATATCAAAATATTAATCAACAAAGGGATTTTATGTTTATTTAACAAAGTCGCTGTGTAGATACAAACGGCAAATTTATATCTTGTTAAGTTAATAATAAAATATTTTTAATAAATTTCAATAACTTTTTCATAAAAAATTAATTTTTTTGTAATTTTATCTTATTTTACCAATATTTAAGCACACTAAAAATAATTTATTAAATTTTAACTAATAAATTTATTTAAAATTTTGTAAAAAATTGTTTTTGCACTTAGTCAATTCAAACATGGTCGGAGTTTATCATTTATAACATTAACTATTCAATTTATCATTTTTTGACTAATATTATTAAAATCAAAGCCCTTAGAAAGTCAATATCTAAATTAACTATTCATATTTTCAATTAGTTGTTTTTGTTGTGTTTTTCCCGCATAACAAAAATAAACTTGTGTTTCGGCAAATATTTCCATTTCTTTTCATTTGCTAAATTATTTTCCCCTATCATTTATTATTACTTTAATTTTCCCAATTAAATTATTACTTTTAATAATATTTTTAAATTTTTATAAAAATTCATTAGCAATATTATTTTTTAATTTCATTACAAAATAATTTTTACTTGATTGTTCTACTAAAACTAAATTACTAGATTGATGGTTTTTTTCAACTACGGTATCCATTTCAAATCAACCAACATTAAAAACTTTATTTTCAATATTTCAAATTGATTTAAAGTTAGTTAATTGACCACGATTATCAGGTTTTCATTTTTTTATATTTTTACCACGATGAGGTAAATTTTCTTTTTTTTAATCCGAATTAACCTAAGCGAATTCATTTATACAATGTTTAACACAAGCAGGAAATTTAACACCAAACTCCAAGAAATAACGATAAATCAATTGTTCGGGTATATCGCGGTATTTATTAAATCTTATTTTAATAAAATATAACTGATTTTCTGTAAATGTAGATAGTTTTTTAATAGATTTTTTACGTTTTTTCTTATAATATTTTTGTGCTTCATACGTATTATAATCTTCTACACTTTTAAATATATTAATTTTTCTTTTAATAGTATTAATTCCACTACTCGTTTGTATTGATATTTAAGATAAATTAATTGTTCCATTTTTCTTTTTACAAGTATTAGATAACAATAAATTCTTAAACAAATCTGGTTCATCAAATATTAAATTCTTAAACTTTTTCATTTTTATACAAATTCCCCTCATTTTTTCTTATAATGTATTTTATATATAAAATAAAGAAGTTAATAAATACGCAAAAATTTAGTAAAGTTAACAACAAAAAACGAATTACTAGTTATGAACATTTAAATAAAAAATATGATTTGAATTTTAGTGACTATAATTTTGGGTTTGATCGAGAAGTATTTAAATATTTTGCTGGTGATAGTTATGCCTGATATTTTACTTCGCCAAGTTTTTTTAAATTTGTTTCAGCCGGAAGAGGTGCTAATAAAACATGAAATCATTTATCCGAAAAATTATTTTTTTGCTTGTAATTTTACTGATGATTAATTTAATATTTTACTAAGCTATGCCAACACCCACGAAGATGCCACATTTGGTGATACAATTAATGTCTTCAACTATCTTTACGATAAATGTGGGGTTGATATAGGGTCCGAAAATGAAAATGGTGTTGTTTGACCTAAAAATGTTAAAGAAGGTGGAGAAATTGTTTTTCCTAGCTGTGTTCGTATTGATTTTGCTGATTATGCTAATGGTAATAAAATTATGGGGAAAGTTGGTAAAGGAAGCGGGATTTTATCTGCATGAACAGATGAAATGATACATGCTGAAGAAAAAGAAATCTTAAATGATAAAGAACTAGATAAAAGATATAATAATTTAATAGTTTCAATGTTTCGTTCAAAAAGTTTAAAGGTGTCTTACGAAAAATACACGGATTAAAATTTTAATGAACAATATAATTTATATAATCCTATTCCTATAAAAGAGTTGTCTTGGACATTTCAGGAATGAGACAACACAGCAAAACAATACATAACAGTAACAACATATTTTCATAAAACATATTATAATCAATTTACTTTTAATCCTTTTGATAAATACCACGTCTTTTATGAAAAATTTGTAACACCATATTTACCTTTAAATGAAAGAATTAAAAATATTTTAAAAGAAAACAATGAATTATATTCAGAAAATAAAAAAGCATTTAACGGTTTGGGTGTTTTTAATTTACGATTAACTATGGGATCTGTTTGAAATAAAATACCTGATATTACCAAAAAAATTGTTTTAGCAAATAAAGAAGAGTGCCCAGATTTATTTGAACTTGAATATTGTGGTTTTGAATATAATGATAATGATCATAATATTTATGTTTTACGAAATTATTGTAAATATACTAAAGAGTATAACTTACAAGATTTTTATAATTCTAATACAAAACAGTATTAATTTGATAGTTATTCGGTTGGTGTTGATTATGCTAATGGTAGTGAATACCACACTGTATTTTTATTTAGTGGATATAAAATTAATGAAAATAATTAATATGATAAATATTTAATTGAATAAAATGTTGTTACAACAAAAAATGTAATGAATTTAAATGAAATAGTTTAACATTATGTACAATGAATAATCAATACTTTTGATAAATTTGATGTTTTTTAATATGCAACATTTCATTATGATATTAATGCCCATGACTTTATGCAAAAATTACAAGAAGATATTTACCCTTATTTAGGTTATAAAATTAAAATGTTTAAAGCTAAAAAAATCAAACTTCATTGAATAAAGAAGCAGGTATAATTAATCGTGTAACATGAATAAGAAAAATGTTTGTTCAAAACAAAATATATTGCATATTAAGATAACTTTACATTTTTAGATAAGTGCATTAGTGAACTAAGATTTAGTGAAACCAAAAAAAACACACCCGATAGAAAAATGCACCATGACTCATATGATGATTTGTTTTATGGTTATTATACATATCGTTTTAAAATGGGATTATAACTAATCTTGTTTTTGGGCTAGCGGTTTATTTTATTAAATTTTTGTGATAAAATAACTTACAAGTTAAAAAAAATTTGGGGTTCTTTCAAACAAATTTGGGAACTTTTATAAAATTCTTCGCCTTAACGATTAGAATTTTTTCCAAGTATTTTGAAAAGCGCGGCAAAAGTTTTTTTAAACTTTAAGTAATTTTTTATAAAATTATGAAAATCACGGCGAGCTAAAATTAGTATTATTAGTGTTAAAATATAATTACAATAATAATCATTCTAAATAAATCTCCTTTCTAAAATAACATATTTAAAAATGCTTGACTTGCATATATATAATGTCAATAGATCTTTATAAAAAGTTTCAAGATGAAAGAAAGGAAATTATACAAAATGAAAAAAATTTTAAGTTTATTAAGATTATTAACGATTAGTGGAACTGTTTTACCAACAACAATTGTAGAAAGTCCTTATAAAAAACAATAAAAATTAGATGATATAAATTATCAACAAATAAATAATTTAGAAAATTTAAGCAGAAATAAAAGATAAAAACGAAGTAATAATGAAAATAATAAAATATATAAAACAAAAATTGTAATTAAAACAGGGGGCGAAATTTATGCTAATGGAATTGCTTTAAATATTAAATTATATTTTGGTTCAAAAGATAATAATGTTTATGAATATTATTCCGCAACGGGACGGAAAAAAGTTATTATTATATCAAATTATTGAATAAGATCTTCAGTAATTGTATTAAATAATAAATTATATTTTGGTTAATTTGATAATAATATTTATGAATATTATGATTGCTATTTAAATTTAAATTTAGGACAAATTAATGATAATTCTGATATTGTAATTTTAAATGAATTAAATTACTTAAATCATGATTTAGATATATCACAATTATAAATTATTAATAAAACAAATAATTTAGTTAATATAAAAATAAAAAATAATTTTAATAATGATATTAGTATAGTAAATATAAAACATTCAATTCATAATGAATCAAATAAAATTGTTAATTTGAATGAATTAATTAAAAAAACAATATTTTTTAAGTTTCGTGATAAAAATTCTGATTTAAAATTTCAAAAAATAATTTATGTTGATATTAACAGGATTCCTGTACGATGAACCGGTAAAAAATAACTCTTGTGAGATTTTTTTGCCGGTTCATCGTACAGGATCCCATTTGTTTTGCGGCATCCCAAGTATGAAAGTTTTATTAACTTTGTTTTGCTATTGTTTTATTAAACTAAGCAAGGTTAACTACAATTTTAACCTAATTAAAAAAGATAGAATTTTATATCTATCTTTTTCTTATTTTTTGGAAATTTAACACCAAACTATAACTTTATGCGGTAAATGTGCCATGTTATTGGTGAAGTTACTGCTATGATTTTATTAACAGGGATGGCAGCACAAAGAACAAAAATTTGAATGGTTTTTCGAAAACCAAATCCATTTCTAAAGTCAATTTATGAAAACATTGCCTTTGGATTAAAAAGTTTAGGAATTTTTGATAAAAGAATTCTAGACCAAAAGGCGGAATCATTATTACGACAAGCCTTATATTATGAGATGGGGCTAAGTATAACTTGAGGGATTCAGCACTAAGTTTTTTGGCAGTACAATAACAACAATTAGGCAGTATAAATAAAAGTATAGTAAATATAAAAAAGTTATAAATTAATTAATTTAAATAATAAGCCAATTTATTAAAATTTATAAACTACCATGCTCTTATTTATGCGACCAACAATTATGTAGTGCTCGCTAAATTGCGTTAAAGACAGAAATTTTGTTAATTGATGAACCAACAATTGCATTAGATCCGATCGCAACTCATAAAGTTTAAGAGTTAATTTTGGATTTAAAAAAGAATTTTACAATTATTTATTGTAACTCACTCTTTATAACAATCGGCACGAATTTCTGATTATATTGCATTTTTTTGAATGGGACAATTAATAGAATATAATAAAACAGCATTATTGTTTTCTCATCCTCGCGAATCAAAAACAGAAGATTATATTACATGTCTTTTTGGTTAAAAATATTAAATTTATTATTTGGTTCTATTTTTATTATAAATCAACCTTTAATTTGGATATTTTATAATTTTCTTGCAAATCGACTATATAGGTTGTAAAATATATAGTAAGTATGCAATATTTTTGTTGCAGACTAAGAAGGTATTAAATATATGTAAAGGAGAAAAAGTAGATGACAAAAATTGCAATTAACGGGTTTGGACGCATTGGCCGTTTAGCTTTTAGAAGATTATTTGACGAAAAAAATGTTGAAATTGTCGCAATTAACGATTTAACTGCGGAAAAAACTTTAGCAACTTTATTAGAACTTGATTCAGCCCAAGGAGGATGAAAAAGAGGAAAAATTTCTTCAGAAGAAGGAATTATTATTGTTGATGGGAAAAAAATAAATGTTTATGCCAAAAAAGATCCTGCCGAGTTACCGTGAGGTAAATTAGGCGTTGATGTTGTTGTTGAATCAACAGGATTCTTTGTTGATCGCGCTGGTGCTTCAAAACACCTTATAGCCGGAGCAAAAAAAGTTTTAATATCAGCCCCGACAAAAGGAATCGGTGTTAAAACAATTGTTTATAATGTAAACCATAAGGAAATTAAAAAAGAAGATCATATTATTTCAGGGGCAAGCTGTACAACTAACTGTTTAGCGCCAATGACAAAAGTATTAGACGAAAAATTTGGAATTGAAAAAGGATATATGACAACTATTCACGCTGTAACAAATGATCAAAGATTATTGGACTTAGCACATGATGATTTAAGAAGAGCACGCGCTGGTTTTTCAAATATTGTTCCAACTAAAACAGGAGCAGCAGCAGCTGTTGCATTAGTATTACCTCAATTGGAAGGTCGATTTGATGGAATGGCATTACGTGTTCCAACTATTACTGGTTCAATTGTTGATTTAGCAGTTGAATTGAAAAAAACAACAACAGTTGAAGAAATTAATAATGCAATGAAAGCGGCGGCTTCAGAAACTTTTGGTTATAATACACAACCAATTGTTTCATCAGATATTATTGGCGAAACACACGGATCAATTTTTGATGCAACATTAACAAAAATTATTGAACGTGATGGTAAACAATTATTTAAAGTATATGCATGATATGATAATGAAATGTCATATGTATCACAAATGGTACGTACATTATTATACTTTTCTACAGTCTAATTAAAATATACAAAACACTAAAAAATATTTTAGTGTTTTTTATTTTTCTAAAAAAAGATATTTCTTATGATATGATGTTTATATAAAAATAAATATTATAAAAATAATCTAACAAACTAGAGTTAATATTAGTTTGTTTATTTACTATTGATAATGAAGACAATTAAAGCAATTAAGGAGAGCAAAAAATGGAAAATCCTATTTTAGAAAAGTATTTTAGTAATATTCGTGATCAACTAAAATTATTTTTAAATACAGAAAAAAATCATGACTCAACAAACTAAATCCAATTATTATATGATAATGTTCTTTTAATTTGGAACAATGAACGCGTTATTAACGATTAGGATTTTACATATCATTTAGAATTAGCCCTGACAGATACTTATAAAACAATGTCATTAAGAATTGATTCATTATTAAAAAATGCTAAAACATTAGCTTTTAGTTATTTTAAAGAAAAATTAGATATTAAAGAATGACTATATGTTTTATATGCTAATGCTGTTGAAATATTAAATGAAAAATATATTAATAAACTAATGAAATTATATTTTATTTATATTCATTATCAGATAACAGAAATGTTAAATTAAGTTTTACGCAATATTTCTTCATTAAAATTACATTAATTAACATCATAAAAATAAGTTTTATTTATTAATAAATAGTTATGGAAATAGCTATTTTATTTTAGTAATTTTCAAAGAACTTAATTTTCTTTAAAAAACCCTTATTTTGTTGGCAAAATGCGATATAATTTATATTGTTAAAATGTATAACAATGAGAGGGATATATTATGAGTGAAAATAAGAAATTATTTTATGTTACAACCCCAATTTATTATCCAAGTTCGCAATTACATATTGGACATGCATATACTACTACATTAGCTGATATTATTAATCGTTATAAAAAAATGTCTGGTTATGAAACTTTCTTTTTAACAGGCAGCGATGAACATGGTGAAAAAATTGAAAAGAAAGCAAAAGCAGCGGGGATAACACCATATAAATTTACAACAATGATTGTTGATAATTTTAAATTATTATGAAATAAATTAGGAATTGAATATTCAAAGTTTATTCGCACTACCGATAAAGAGCATGAAGTTGGAGTTCAAAAAATTTTTAGTAAATTATATGATAATGGAGATATTTACTTAGGAGAATATGAAGGTTTATATTGCGTTAGTTGTGAAGAATTTTTAAATGAAGCACAAATTAATAAAGTAACAAACCAGTGCTTAGTTTGTGATAATAAACCACAAAAAGTAAAGGAAGAAACATATTTCTTCAAAGTCTCAAAATATAGTCAATTTTTAATTAATTATTATAATAATCATCCTGGTTTTATTGAACCAGAAGCAATAAAAAATGAAATGTTAAATAATTTTATTTTCCCCGGTTTAACTGATTTATCTGTTACTAGAACAACTTTTTCCTGAGGAATTAAAACCTTAGAAAATAATAAACACATTATTTATGTTTGAATCGATGCATTATCAAATTATTTAACAGCATTAGGTTATTTATCGAGTGATGAAACATTATTTAATAAATTTTGAAATAATGGGGATGTTGAGATTTTGCAATTATTAGGAAAAGAAATCTCTCGTTTTCACACGATTTATTGGCCAAGTATGCTAGAAAGTTTAGGGTTACGTCAGCCTAATAAACTTTTATCGCATGGTTGAATTTTATTTAAAGATACTAAAATGAGTAAATCAATTGGAAATGTTGTTGATCCATTATATTTAATCGATAAATATGGTCGAGATACGTTACGTTTTTATTTAGGGTATGAAATTCCAACAGAAAATGATGGCAAATTTTTTTATGAAATGTTTTTAGAATCGTATAATGCTCATTTAGTTAATAATATAGGGAACTTGGTATCACGAGTAAGTAATATGATTAGTAAATATTTTAATGGTCAGTTAGTAAAACAAAAACAATTGAATAATGTGCTAATTGAAAGTTGTATCAAAGCGGTGCAGAATTATCGGCGGGCAATGGAGGCTTATCAAATTTCAGCGGGACTAAACATTATTTTGGAATTATGTAATAAGGCGAATAAATATATTGAAGAAAATAAACCTTGGGAATTAGAAAAAAACAAAAAGATGGAGCAACTATATGAAACTTTAGCAAGTTTAACTTATACTATTATTGTTAGTGCTTTTTTATTGCAGCCAGTTTTAGTTGATAATGCTCATAAAATTGCCAATTATTTTAATGTTAATTTAACTGATTTAACATTTGAAACAATTTTAACGCAAGAAATCATATATAATAAAACAATAGAGAAAAAAGAAAACTTATTTAATCGTGTTAATGTAGAACAAGAATTAAAACAAATTGAAGCAGAATTAAATTAATAAAACTATTAAAAAAAAAAGGGGGGGGGTTAATGAAAAAATATGATGTAATTGTAATTGGTGCTGGTCATGCCGGAGTCGAAGCAAGTTTAGTTGCAGCAAGAATGAAAAAGAAGACATTATTAGTTACTTTGCATAAAGATAAAATTGCATTAATGCCGTGTAATCCATCAATTGGTGGCCCAGCCAAAGGGATTGTTGTTCGTGAAATTGATGCCATTGGCGGTGAAATGGCAAAAGCAGCTGATGCAACAGCTTTACAAATGAAATTATTAAATTCTTCGCGTGGTCCTGCTGTATGATCATTACGCTCTCAATCAGATAAGATTGAATATGCAAAATATATGCAAAAAGTAATTGAAAAGCAAGATAATTTAGATTTATATGAAGGAGCAGTTCAATCTTTATTGCTTGATGATAACAATAATTGCTATGGAGTAATGTTAAAATATCAAAAACAATTTTTTGCAAAAAAAGTTATTTTAACAACAGGAACATATATGCAATCTTTAGTGTTACAAGGAATGACAAAAAAAGAAGAAGGACCTGATGGCGACATTACAACGGCAGGATTATCAACACAGTTAAAACATTTAGGGTTTAAGTTATTTCGTTTAAAAACTGGTACACCAGCGCGCGTTCTTAATACTTCAATTGATTATAGTAAAGCGCAACCAGAACCGGGGAGTGATTTGCAACTAGCTTTTTCTTATTCAACAAAAACCTTTACACCGTTACAAGAGCAAGAATTATGTTGATTAATTCATTCAACACCAAAAACACATAATATTGTGCAAAAAAATTTAATAGCATCAGCAATGTATTCTGGAAATGTAAAAGGAACAGGGCCGCGTTATTGCCCAAGTTTTGAAGATAAAATTGTGCGGTTTGCTGATAAACCGCGCCATCAAATTTTCTTAGAGCCAGAATCAAAAAGTTTAAATACAATTTATGTGCAAGGATTTTCAACTTCAATGCCAATTGATGTACAAGAAAAGATGTTACGTTCCTTGCCGGGATTTCAAAATGTTGAAGTTTTAAAATGAGCTTATGCAATTGAATATGACGCAATTGTGCCAACACAATTAAAACATACGTTAGAAACAAAAAAAATTAAAAATTTATATACGGCGGGTCAAATTAATGGAACAAGCGGCTATGAAGAAGCCGCTTGCCAAGGTTTAATGGCCGGAATTAATGCTGTTTTAAGTATTGATCAAAAAGAACCTTTCATTTTACGTCGTGACCAAGCTTATATTGGGGTGCTAATTGATGATCTAATTACAAAAGGGACAGAAGAGCCTTACCGTTTATTAACTTCTCGTGCTGAATATCGTTTATTATTGCGCAATGATAATGCCGAAGAACGATTAAAAAATTATGCTTATCAATTTGGTTTAATTGATCAAAAAAGTTGAATTGAATATCAAAATAATATACAAAGTTATAATGAAATAATTAAATTGTTAAAAGAAACTTATTTTACGGCAAAATCACCATTAATTCAAAAAATAAATAAATTATGTGATGCCAACATTACAGAACGCATTTCCGGTTATAATTTATTAAAACGACCAAATATTGAGTTAAAATATTTAGACGAGGAGTTACCACTGTTAAATAATTTAAAATCATTTTTAAAACAAAATTTATTAATTAATATTCGTTTTGAAGGATATATTAAAAAAGAACAAGAAATTGCTTTAAAAACAATTAAGTTTGAAAATAAATTAATTCCAGTTAATTTGAATTATGACTTGGTAGATAACTTGGCACTTGAAGCGCGAGAAAAATTTAAAAAGATTAGGCCAATTTCAATTGGTCAAGCAAATCGAATTTCAGGAATTAATCCAGCTGATATTCAAATGCTGTTATTTTATTTAAAAAAAAATGGAATTGGATGCAAATAGATAAGAGGGTGAAGTATGAAATTATATAATACTTTGGCCCGTAATTTTACAGATTGTGGTCAAGCAAAAAAAATTAATATTTATGGTTGTGGACCAACTGTCTATAATTACATTCATATCGGTAATGCCCGCGCAATTATTACTGTTGATTTATTAGTTAGTTTTTTACAATTTCAACATATTGAGGTTAATTATATTCAAAATTACACGGATATTGATGATAAGATTATTGCTAAAGCAGAGGCAGAACATAAAACTGAACAAGAAATTGCAGAATTTTATATTAAAGCTTTTGAAGAAGATGTTTTTAATTTAAATGTTAGAACACCAGCAAAGCGAGTGCGAGTAACAGACCATGTTAAAGATATTATTATTTTTATTCAAAAATTAGTTAAACTTAATGTTGCATATGAAGTTAATGGTAGTGTATATTTTGATATTGCAAAATATCAAGCACAATATGGACAATTAGCTAATAAAAAAATTTCAGAATTAGAAACCAATATTCGAATTGAACATGATGCTAATAAGCATAGTCAATATGATTTTGCATTATGAAAGCAAACAACCAAAGGAGTTTCTTTTCCTTTTTATGATCAAACGGCTAAATTATATAAAGGTCGCCCAGGCTGACATACAGAATGTGCCGTCTTAATTGATAAATTTTTTCATAAAGAAACAATTGATATTCATGCCGGCGGAATTGATTTAGTTTTTCCTCATCACGAAAATGAACGAATTCAATTTTTAGCAAAAAATAATAAGGAAATTTCAAACATTTGAATGCATAATGGACATTTAAATGTTGTTGATAAAAAAATGAGTAAATCATTAAATAATACTATTTTAGTTCGTGATTTTATTAAATTATATGGAGCAAATACATTACGTTATTTGTTATATGCGACTAATTATACACAACCATTAAATGTAACAGAAACTTTAATTATTAGTGCACAAGGTAAAACCGAAAAGATTTTTAAAATCTTAAAAGCGGTAAATTTATATTTAGCTGAATATGACTTAAATTATAATTTAGCACAATATGGCGACAATGTTAAGAAAGTTCTTACTGAGTTGGCAAATAATTTAAATAGTCCAAATGTTTTAACTATTATTAGTAAAATGACTAAAATTATTAATACTCAATTACGCGATAAAAAACTTAATTTACAACTTGCTAGTGATTTTTATAATATTATTTTTAATATTATGAATTTTAATTTTAAGTTACCAGTGATTAGTAGTGAAATTCGTAAATATTTATTAAAATGAATTAATTTAAAAAATAATAAAGATTTTGTCAAAGCAGATGAGCTTCGTAAGGTTTTAGTAGAAAAAAATATTTTATAATTTAATTAAACAAAATAAATTAATATTATTGGTGCTGCGTTAGCGAGTTGTGAAATTGATTACAAATTATCGAAACGCGGTTTAAAAGTAAAATTATATTAAACAAAAACATTATTTAAAAATACAGTTCAAAAATTAGATACATTTGCAGAATTAGTTTGTTCTAATTATTTTTGTAGTGTTTCAAGAGAAAATGCAATTGCAATTTTAAAAGAAGAATTAAACCTATTAGATTCTTTCATTTTAAAACAGCTTATGATGTTAAATTTCCTGCCGATAATGCAATTAGTGTTGGCCAGGAGTTATTTTAACAAAAAGTTACAACAAATTTAATAAATCATTCTAATATTACCATTATTTATAACGAATTTATTAAAATATATCCAAAACAAATCACTATTATTGCTGTTGGGCCATTAGTGATAACAAATTTTGCTCTTGAGCTTAAAAAGTTAGTTGGTAAGAAAGCAATGTATTATTATGATGGTTCAGTCCCAATTGTAACAAAAACTTTAATTGATTTTTAAAAAGCATGTTATGGTGCGCGACATTCATAACAAAAAGATTATATTATTTGCCCATTAACAGAAGATGAATTTAATCAATTAGTCATAGGATTAGTAAAGTCAAGACGAGTTCCTATTGCTGATTTTGAAAAATATTTTATATTTTGTCAACAAATTGATATTATGGAACAAACATCACGAAAAATTATTTTGAATGGACCAATGAGTATTAATAATCTATAAGATAAAAATGGTAATCAACCATTTGCGGTGTTTCAATTACGGCAAGATAATGTCATTGATAGTTTATATAATATTGTAGGTTGACACACAAATTTAACATGGACATAACAAAAATAAATTATTATAAAATTTATTCCAGGATTAGCAAAAGTAGATATTGTTCGATATGGATTTTTGCATAAAAATAATTATATTAATTCACCAAAAGTTTTAAATCAATTTTTACAATATAAACAAAATAATAATATTTTTTTTGATGGTAAAATTATTGGGGTAGAAGGTTATTTAGAATCAGCCACAGGTTATTGTGTGCTTTAAATGTTTATCAATATGTAATGGATTTACCATTAATTAAATTTCTTTCATAAACTGTGTTAGTAGCATTAGTCGACTATGTTACAAAACCGAAACAAAGAGACTTAAAACCAATGAAATAAAATCTTGGCATTATGCCAACTTTAAAAACTAATTTTAAAAATAAAACAGAGAAAAATTTAGCACTTTATTCTCGGGCAATAATAATAAAAAAAAAAAAAAAAAAAAAAAAAAAAAAATAAAAGAAACTATTAAAAAATATTAAATTAAATTATAATACTTATAAATAAATTTATTAATATAGGTTATGTATAATAAAATGGGAAAAAAAGAAAATATGCAAGAATATATATACATTTACGGAATTAATCCCGTTGTGGAGTCATTACTAAATCCAGCAGTGAAAATTAATAAACTATATTTATTATCACAAGGGAAAAATAATGATTATTATTTGAAACTAGCTAAAAGTCGTAAAATTAAGATTGTCTTTTGTTCAAAAGATAAAATGACAACTATTGTACAAAATAGTAAGCATCAAAGTTTGGTATTGGAAATTTGTAAGCCAGAAAATAATTCATTAATTGCAATAACAACAAAAGCATTACAAAATAGGCATCCATTTTTATTAGTCCTTGATCAAATTTCTGACCCACATAATTTTGGGGCAATTTTGCGTACTTGTGATTTATTTAATGTTGATGGGATTATTATTCTAAATAAATGCCAAGTTGATATTAATGCTACTGTTGCCAAAACCTCTGCGGGTGCTTTTAATTATGTTCCGGTTTGTCGAGTAAATAATTTAACTACTGCAATTGAATATTTAAAAAAACAAGGGTTTTGAATTTATGCAACAAGTTTAACCACAACAGCCTACAATGTAAGTGAATTAAAATATGATACGCCAATTTGTCTAATCGTGGGTAATGAAGGAAAGGGGATTAGATCAAAATTATTAAAGCATTCTGATTTTAATATTTATATTCCAACAACAGGTCATCTTGATTCTTTAAATGTATCGGTTGCTAGCGCTATTTTGATTTATCAAATTAAAATATTACAATAAAATTTAATTTAGAAAGGATTTAGATATTGTTATGATGAATGAATATGAATTACTTTATTTATTTCAAGAAGGTCATAATCAAACAGCATTATTTAGTTTATATAAATTATATGTACCTATTTTTAGAAGATGTTAAGCACCGAACTTTTTATAAGTATTTTGGTTTACCAATTTAATTAGCTGATTTAGAAAGATGTCCTGTACGATGAACTAACAAAAAACAACTCTTGTGAGATTGTTTTTTTATTTTTTATATTAAAAAAATAAATTTATTTGTATTATTCATCGAATATTATCTTTAAATTTAGAACTTTTATCATAAAAACAGATTAAATTCTGTTTTCCTTACACAAAATAAACGATATTTTTTATAAATTCTTTCAATAAAGGTATTATCCGATGAATAATGCATCACTTAAAATTTAATATATTGATGCTTAAAGGTGGACAACCCATCTATGGCGCGAAGCTTTAAATAAAGTGTGAAAGCTATTGGATTTATTCCTATTTATTTCTTTAATTCTCGACAAGATTAATCCATTGTGAAATGTCAGAGCGTGTGTTTTTTTTATTGTTTTCATAAAAGAGTGCCGTTAAACCGAAAAAAACAATATCAGACAATAAAAAAACAATAGTGTTGGAAATCCAAAAAGTCATTTTATTTACATAAAGTTGGGTAATATACATTATTTTGGTGTTTTTAATAAAATTAAGTAATTAGAAACAAAATAATTTTCTCTTATAATTAAATGATAACAAAATTTATAAAAAATTCAACTTTTTTAAAAATATAATTTTAGTTAAAAAAATAATTTATAAAACCATAAATTTTGACGAATTAAAAAATACTTTTTAAAGTTATTAATAATTTCAAAATAAATTTTTATTTTTATAAATAAAAATTGATTTTGAAATTGATTTAAATTAAAAATATTAAATTCAATTTTTTCTTTATTTTTATTATTTTTATCAATTTTTTCTTCATTAATTTTGTTATTAAGCTTTAATACTGAAACAATCAACATATTGATAAATGTTTCTTTACTGGATGGGTTAAGATAAATTATACAACAATAATGTATAGTAAGATTATAATTAAATTATAATGGCTGTTTAATTATGGCAAATAATTATTATACCGATGAATTTAAAAAACCAATTGTTAGTCTTTATAAAACAGGTAAAACTCCCGAACAATTATTCAACTATTATCAAATTGGTAAATCTACAGTTTGGAAATGAGTTCATCAATTTAATAACTCATGATCATTTAAAACTAAATATAATCGTGCCCCAGAAGAAAATGAATTAATTGAGTTACGCAAAGAAGTTAAGTGATTGCGAATGGAAAATGATATTTTAAAGCAAGCAGCACTGATAATCTGCAAAAAATAACAATCATTAAAAATAACAAAGAAAAATATACAATTACTAATTTATGCAAAGCATTAAAATTTGCTAGATCAACATATTATTATCAATTAAAATTAAATAATTCTAAGAAAACTCAATATGTCGATAATGCTGTTATCAGTATTTTTCTAAAAAGTCGTAAAAATTATGGAACAAGAAAAATTAAAATCACGCTATCTAAACAAAATATTATATTATATCGTTTAAAGATTAGAAAAATAATGATAAAATATAACTTAATTTCAAATTATACAAAAACAAAATACAAACATTCAAATACAAGCGATATTACATATAAATATAATAATTTATTAAATCAAGAATTTAATAATTATAAACTACACGAAGTTGTTGCCGGTTATTTAACATATGTTTTTATTAATAATAAATGATATTATGTTTGCTTTCTAATTGATTTATTTAATCGCGAAATTATTAGTTATGATGTTATTTTACACAAAGATGCAAAATTAGTTAAAAATACCTTTAATAAAATTAACTTTACATTAAATGATATTAAAATATTTCACACTGATCAAGGTAGTGAATTTAACAACAATCTTATTTATAACTTTTTAACTAAAAATAACATTCAAAAGTCTTACAGCAGACCGGGATGTCCTTGTGATAACGCAGTTTCTGAATATACATATAAAATTTTTAAAACTGAATTTATTAAAAATAGAACTTTTAAAACTATCGAACAATTTAAGTTAGAATTATTTTATTATATTAATTGATATAATAATATTATAATTCATAGTAAGGCGCTGTGTAGATACAAACGGCAAATTTATATCTTGTTAAGTTAATAACAAAATATTTTTAATAAATTGCAATAACTTTTTCAGAAAAAATTAAATTTTTGTAATTTTATCTTATTTTAACCATATTTAAGCACACTAAAAATAATTTATTAAATTTTAACTAATAAATTTATTTAAAATTTTGTAAAAAAATTGTTTTTGCGCTCAGTCAATTCAAACGTGGTCGGAGTTTATCATTTATAACATTAACTATTCAATTTATCATTTTTTTACTAATATTAGGCGCCGTGTACGATGAACCGGCAAAAAATAACTCTTGTGAGATTGTTTTTTTGCCGGTTCATCGTACACGGCGCCTTTTTGTTTTCTACTTTTGGTACGCCACAAATATTAACTGTTTGTACCTTAATTAATTCATAATAAAAACTTTGTAAATGTGTTTTAATAACTTCAATGTCATGATTAATATCACAAGATTTTAGTAAGACATTTTTAAATTATTCATTATCAGTTAAATAATTATTGAAGTTATTAATTTCGATTTGGTTTTAATTGTATAGTTTTTTGTTAAATTTGTGAACCTAACTCAGTGTTTTTTGTTTGTAGGTATTTGATTTATTGATTGCTATTTTCTAAATTACTTGCATTAAATTCATTAATTTCTTCACAATTTTATAAAATAACTTCTGCCGTTTTAATATCAAAACTATCATCTTTGTTTTTAATTGGTTTATTGTTTTCATCAATAAGAATATATTTTACATTTTTTACCATTTTTCAATTCCTTATTTTTAATATTTGTATTTGTTCTTTTTCTAATCGTTTTTTGTATAATTTCAAAACTATATACTATAAAAGAAAAAAATATCGTTTAGTTTTTATATTTAACTGATTAAATATTGATCATTTAATTTTTATCTCATCATTTTTTATTAATTTAAAAAAAATAATTTAAAACAAATGTGTTATATATTGATAATGTTGAGTAATTTAATCCTTCTCACTGACATTTCGCATAACAAGCGTCAACTCCAACGCCGCCAGCAACAAGCGCTTTAATTTTAGTTTTAATAGGATTTTCATACAATCTAACGGTTAATTATAATTTATTAACTCTTTTATTTTTTATTTTAGGTTGGTTAGTTAGTTATTTTTTAGGTAGATTGCTTTTTGCTTGCGCCATTTTTATCAACTCCTTTTGTTAAAAAATATTGTAAATGTTTTAAAGCACCGCATTCGTGTTCTGTCATTTTGATATTTCCTTTATAAAAATAGTTTTTATTAACAACGCGTGATTGTAAAACATATTTTAAATTAAACAGATATTTACACAAAACTTTTAAACCACCAATGAATTTAGGGGTAGATAATGGGCTTGTTATTTTTAATCCCTTGTGAAGTTGATAATCTTCAATTATTACAACAACTTTATTTAAATAAGAACAAGTTTGATTTTTAAATTTTTTCAATATTAATTAGATATTATTTATTGCTTCTTATTAGGGGTTAGAGTGAAAAGTAATATTATTAATTATTTTAATTTGTAAAACATTATAAATAATAATCCCGGTTTTTCCAATTCCAGTGTGATCAATTGCAATAATATATTTTAAATTATTTGTTTGATTTTTTTATCAATTTGTAATATTTTTCAACCCTAGGCAGCCAAATCTAAAATATCATTAATTTTATAATGTTGCATATAATAAGCAATAACATCTCATTTATTTTCAAATAAGTTTAAATACATTTTTGCTCATTCTAAAAATTATAAATAATAATGATTTTTGTGATGCGCGAAATACGACAAGCAATTTGTTGACAATTAACTCAATCAAACGAAGTTGTTATTTCATTTAAAGTTTTATTGATATATTTACTTTTATATTATTGCATAATATTTTATTCCTTTCTTTTATTTTTTAAATAAACAGAAAATACCTTTGTTGATTAATATTTTGATATTTAGTAAGAATATTTATAATTTAATTTAATTTAATTATTTAATTCGCCATCACCCACCACCGGAGCGATGTGGGTTGCGATAAATACTAAAATTTTATATTTAAACAGAATTTATCCTCTAACGGAAGTAAATCAATTTTACCCAGTTATTAATTACGTTTCATCCGCCCCCAGACAACTTTATATAAAGAAAATAACCTTTTGTAGTTCCAACCATCTTGTTTTTTGGTGTCCAATATTGTTTTTTCGATTTAACAGCATTTTTTATGAAAACAAGCAAAAAAAACGCGCTCTGACATTTCACAAGGTATTAATCTTGTCGACAATTAAAGAAATAAATAGGAATAAATCCAATCGCTTTCACACTTTATTTAAAGCTTCGTGCTGTAGATAGGTTGTCCATCTTTAAGCATCAAGATATTAAATTTTAAGTGATGCATTATTCATCGAATAATACCTTTATTGAAAGAATTTATAAAAAATATCGTTTATTTTGTGTAGGGAAAACAGAATTTAATCTGTTTTTATGATAAAAGTTCTAAATTTAAAGATAATATTCGATGAATAATACAAATAAATTTATGTTTTTTAATATAAAAAATAAAAAAACAATCTCACAAGAGTTGTTTTTTTCCGGTTCATCGTACAGGATGCCTTATTAAAAAAGTTTTAATTATGATATTAATCTTGATTAAAACTTTTTATTTTTTTGTTTCTTGTTCTTTTCAACGATAATAACCATAAATCCCAGTTCTTAAAACACAAGCATTATGATATCCTAATTGCCGTAGTTCTAATGCAGCTTCACTACTGCGATTACCACCATTGCATAATGTAATAATTAATTGGTTTTTGTCTGATAAGTAACGCGATGGATCTTGGAGTAAATCAAAAATATAAACATTAATTGAATTTGGAATTTGTAGCAACGCTTTAAATTCAATCTCGGTGCGGACATCTAATAATAAAGATTGTTCTTTTTGTGTTTCAAAGATTTCATTATCTATATAGACTGGTTTTTGGTTCATTGTATACTCCTTATTTTTTGTATATTTATATCATATCGTAAATATAAAATAATGTGTGATAAAATTAAGAAGATTAAGTATCACAGAGAGGAATTAAAAGTTTTGATGGCAAAACAAGTATTTAAAAAAATAATAAATAATCAGGAACTAATTGTTGAGTATGGCCAATTAGCAAAACAAGCAAATGGTTCAATTTTAGTGCGTTATGGTGATACCGTTGTTTTAGTAACCGCAACAGTTAATAACAAACTTAGTGAAAGTAATTTTTTTCCTTTAACAGTTGTTTTTCAAGAAAAATTATATTCAGTTGGGAAAATTCCGGGTGGATTTTTAAAACGAGAAGGGAAGCCATCTGAATATGGTACTTTATCAGCGCGAGTAATTGACCGTTCTTTACGGCCATTATTTTCAGAAAATTTTCGTAACGAAGTTCAAATTGTTATTAATGTTCTTGCTGTTGATAATAATCGTGATGTTCGGGTTGTTAGTTTATTTGCGGCATCATTAGCACTTAGCATTTCTAAAATTCCATTTTCTGGTCCAGTAGCGGGAGTATTGGCAACTGTTGATCAAAATAATAATATTATTATTAATCCAACATTAGAACAAATTAATAATGGCAAAATGGAATTGATTGTTGCTGGAACAGCGGAGGCAATTAATATGGTTGAAGCGGGAGCAAAAGAAGTTTCTGAAAGTTTAATGTTGCAAGCAATTTTAGCGGGCCATGATGTTATTCGACAATTAATTATTTTTCAGCACGAAATTATTGCAAAAGTTGGGGTTCCAAAAATGGAAGTTGAGTTATTTCAAATTCGCCCCGAAATTATTACTTATGTTAATAACAATTATGCAAAAGAGTTAATTACAGCTGCTCGAATTAAAGAAAAAACAAAACGTTATGAAACAATTGAACATTTAGTTGAACAAGCAATTAATAATTATTCTATCCCAGTTCCGCCTTCAGAAAAAGAACAGAAACAATTGACTCTAGAACTAAAAAAATCCTTACACAATATTGTTCGCCAAGAAGTGCGTCGCCAAATTTTAATTGATAAAACGCGCTTAGATGGGAGAAAATTAGATCAAATTCGCCCATTAAGTAGTGAAATTGATATATTACCAGTTGTTCACGGTAGTGCTTTGTTTACTAGGGGCGAAACACAAGTTTTATCAGTTGTAACATTGGGTGCATTAGGTGAAAATCAAATTATTGATGGAATTACCGATGAAGAAGGTAAACGTTTTATGCATCATTATAACTTTCCTCCATTTTCAGTTGGTGAAACTGGGCGAATGGGTCCTCCTTCGCGACGAGAAATTGGTCACGGTGCATTAGGAGAAAAAGCATTATTACAAATTATTCCTAGCGAAAAAGTGTTTCCATATACAATTCGAATTGTTTCCGAAGTTTTAGAATCAAATGGTAGTACTTCCCAATCATCAATTTGTGCCGCTACATTAGCTCTAATGGCGGCTGGAGTGCCAATTACAGCGCCAGTAGTCGGGGTTGCGATGGGTTTAATTAAAGAAAAAAATAACTATACTATTTTGACTGATATTCAGGGGATTGAAGATAATCTTGGTGATATGGATTTTAAAGTAGCCGGAACTGCAAAGGGAATTTGTGCCTTACAAATGGACATTAAAATTGCAGGAATTAACAAGGCGATTCTCCAAGAAGCTTTAAAAGCGGCAAAAAAAGCGCGGTTAACAATTTTAGACGATGTTTTAGCAACTATTTTTGAACCACGAGCACATTTAGCGCCAACAGCACCAAAAATGAAAACATTTATGATTCCTGTTGATAAGATTCGGGAAGTTATTGGCCCGGGCGGTAAAATGATTACAGCTATTATTGAAAAATCAGATGATGTTAAAATCGATATTGAGGATTATGGCCAAGTGACAATTTACCATAAAGAAATCGCGGCGATTGAAAAAGCATATCAGTTAATTAAAGCAATTTCAATGCCAGTTATTGTTGGTGAAGAAATAATTGGATCAGTTGTTAAAATTGAAAAATTTGGTGTTTTTGTTAATTTAAAAGAAAATCTTGATGGTTTAATTCATATTTCTAAATTAGCCAAACAACATGTTGAAAAAGCAGAAGATATTGTTCAATTAAATGATATTGTTAAAGTTAAAGTAATAGAAATTGATGGGAAGGGGAAAATTAAGTTACAATTAATTGAAATATTACCTAAAAAGTAACTTAATTTTTTAATGCCAGTTCTTAAATAAATAACTAAAATATTTGTTATAATTAAATAAGGAGTTGGGAGATTTAATTATGAGTAAAATTGCAATTGATATGATGGGAACTGATTTAGAAATTAAACCAATTATCGGCGCTTTGAAAGTTTTTATGAAAAAATATGATGATATTATTTTTATTCTAATTGGGGCCGAGAAGGAACTGAAGTCTGTCACCGCAGCAGCAAAATTAGATAATACAAAATATGAAATTTTTGCTACAACAGAAGTAATTGCAATTACAGAAGGTATGATGGAAGTTCGTCGTAAGCCAAATAGTTCAATGGTTCGTGGAGCTGAATTATTGCGTGATCAAAAAGTAGATGCTTTGATATCTGGTGGTTCAACTGCGGCTTTTTTAGCGGCGTGTCATTTTATTGTGGGAGAAATTTCCGGAGTTTCACGACCAGCTTTTATGCCTTTTATTCCAACAGTTAAAAAAGGAAAGTCCGTTTTAATGCTAGATGTTGGTGCTAATTTAGAAAATGATGCCCAAGATCTTGTTAGTTTCGCAATTATGGCTAGTGTTTATGCGCAAGAAATTATGCACAATCCAAAACCAAGTGTGGCAATCTTAAATATTGGTGAAGAAGAATCAAAAGGAAAAGATTATCATAAAAAAGCTTATAAATTATTAGCAAACAATAAAAATATTTTTTTTAAAGGAAATATTGAGCCACGCGATATCACTAGTGATGTTGTTGATATTATTGTAACAGATGGTTTTACCGGTAATATTGCTCTAAAAACATTGGAAGGAATGGCTAAAAATTTAATGGGTATTATTAAAAATGAATTAACAAAGAATTTTTATCGAAAATTAAAAGCTTTTTCGTTACGAAAAGCTTTTAAGGGAGTTCGTAAAACATTTGATTATCGAAATAATGCAGCGGCATTAGTCTTGGGATTAAGAGCAATTGCTGTTAAAACTCATGGTAGTAGTGATGAAAAATCATGAATTAGTACTTTAGAATTAACTCGTACCGCAGTTGTCAATGATTTTGTACAAAAAATAACAGTAAAATTGTTAAAGGGAGATTAATTATACTATGCAGTTTATAAACAAACAGTCAGAACAACTTTTTTTCGAGTTAAAATCTTTTTTTAAACATTATAATGTTTTTATTAAAGATCAACAATATTATTTAGAAGCCTTAACTCATAATTCTTATGCAAATGAAAATAATTTAAGTTATAATTATCAACGAATGGAATTTTTGGGTGATGCAATTTTAGCAAAAGAAATTTCATTATTCTTATTTTTAAGTTTTCCTGATAAAAATGAAGGTGAAATTACTAATTTACGTAGTAAAATTGTTCGGGAAGGAACATTAGCGGAATTAGTTCGTCGAATGAATTGAGCGCGTTTCTTATTATTAGGAAAGGGAGAAATTAAAACAAAAGGATATGAAAAAAATCGTATTTTAGCTGATATTTATGAGTCAATGATTTCTGCATTATATCTTGATTTGGGCGAAGAGATTGTTCGTAATTTTATTAATGACACTCTTATTCAAATGGTTTCTAATCCTGGTTTTTTTGATAAAATTCGAGATTACAAAACTGAATTACAAGAATTTTTACAAGCTGGTGATGCGCGAACATTAAAATATAAATTAATTAAAGAATTGCCACCATTAGAAGGAAATCGAGTTTTATATACTGTGGTTGCAGAAATTGGGGGAATTTATTGTGGCGAAGGATGTGGTTATACTCATAAAGAAGCCGAGCAATTAGCCGCTAATGATGCGCTACAAAAATTAGCAACAAAATCAAAATATAATTTCGAAAAAAAATAACAATGTAATATGACTAAAACAATTTAAGTATATGGATATGAGGGGTAATGATGATAAGACATTTGTTGTATACTGTAAAAATAAACGATAAAAAGTTAATAAAATTATAACAAATTAAAAATAAAAATCAATAATTACAAAAAATAACAAAATAAAAATATTATTTTTAATATTTATTTTCAAAATTATAAAATTAAACATAACAAAAAATAGATTTTATTAAAAATATACAAACATTAATTTAATTTGAAAAATTTTTTTAAAATGTTGTCTTGATGTAAAATTTCCCCAAAAAGGTCTAATTTTAGTATTTAATATATCTAAAATAAATTTTAACCCACTAAGAATATTAATTAATAGCTCATTTTGAACTAATCATAGCCTTATATCTCTATTTATTATTTCTACTAATGCTTTCTGACGGGGTTGGAATGACAAGACTTTTTAGACAAATTTTATGTAGAGTAAAAATCCCTGTATTGTATATAGCTTATTTTCGATATCCTCGAACCAATAAATAAAACGAAATTAATAAAATATTAACAAAGAAGAAGGCAGTAATTACCGGCACAACGGCTGGATATTGAAAATATTGGCAAAATATTGTTCACATTAAGGTTTGTCAAAATAAACCAATTACTAATCATGTTAGCATTTGAACAAACATTAATAAATTATATGAAAATTCTTGTAAACGCGCTAAACAAAACAACATAAAATAAAAGGGAATAAAACTAATGATCATTAATCCTATTACAACTACTATAATAATTCAGTTAGCTCTAACATATCCCGTTGTTGATGTGAAAGCGGGGAAAATCATAATCACAATAAAACCAATCATTAATAAAATAATTCCAACGTTGCTTTCTAAGCGTTGACGAAGTTCCCGACGAGAAGAAATGTTAATGTATCCTAATCATTGCATAAAATGAGTTACAAATCCGCCACGGTGTCCTGCTGATGCCGGTAATAATAATTCAATCGCAATGCGAATTGATAATCCAATCACAAAATTAGCAATGGCAGTGGGCATCACAAAAATAATTAATACTGCTCCCGCTTGCATAATTGTTGGTGCTTGCGCAAAAATCGTTCTTAAGCCATCTTGATTAATTATTAAACCTAATATTGAAAACACATTTGGTTTATATTCTACATTGTTTATTCAAGTTGCCAATCATTGACCATTAGTTAAATTATATCAGTAAAGTTTTTCACGCATTACAAAAGAAAAACCATCAGCAATGGCGATGAAAAATAATCCCAAAAATAAGGATAGATATAGAGTAAAGCCGCCAATTCTTGTCATTAATTTACCAACTAATAAACGAACATTTCATTTTCAATGTGCTGCTGTTATATTTGTTAGTAAGACAATAACAAAAATTGCTGTTCCAACTGCAATTAATGTAAAAATAGGAACAAAAATATATAAATCAATTACTCAAAATTTAAAAAGAGCAAATCCATTTAAACTAAAAACTGCTTGAAAAGAACCATATGATAATAAAAAATTTAAAATATTATAATAAGAACTATCTCCCCGTAAAGCTTCTAGCGGATTAGGGTTTAACCCTTTAATGCTTAATGAATTAATAATTTCTTGTTTTAAGGCTGTTACTTGTTGATTTAATGTTGGAACAACCGCTCCAGCCATAATAATTACAATTCCTGCCAAAAATCATATAGTACTAAATTTTAGTCAAGACTTTAATGCCATAGTTTTCTCCACGCTTCTAAATAATTATAGGTGTATTATACCAAGAAAACAAGAAAGATGATATTTTATATGGAATAAAATAAACGTTTGGCGATATTTTACTCTAATAAATATTTATATATGGCGCCGTGTATATACAAACGGCAAATTTATATCTTTTTAAGTTAATATGGGGTAAAAAAAGTTTGGTGATATCTTATTTTAATAAATATTTATCGAGCGCGTAAAATAAATGTTTGGTATAAAATTTCCAAAAAATAAGAAAAAGATAGATATAAAATTCTATCTTTTTTA
>DWMG01000110.1:0-25771 GCA_018244855.1 Elbella merops
AAGTGTATATTTACGTCGGGAAAAGAGGATTTTTTTTTTTATAGAATAGGGGGCAAACGAGCAAACGGGTCACCTGATTGTAAGAGATTGCTGTCGCCAATGGACACCTGCAACGCAGGGGTCAGCAAGTGCGTTGCCAGCCTTTAGGAAGGTATACGCTCTAAGATAAGATTGAATAAGATATAAGATTATATATTATTAATATTATATTATTATAGATATATTCTTAAAGTGCAAAGTGCAATAGTGAAGTGCAAAGTAAAATAGGCAATAGTGCAATGTAAGTGAGGCTCTGCATTCTCGGCTTGGGGACTGACTAAAAGCGCAAGCTTGTATCCTTGTATACATACATCACAATTGTAATAAGCGCCGTTAGATAAAGTACAAAAGACAATATTTAGCCTATAACCGTACCTCACATAATTTGGAAATATGTAAACGAGTAATCAGTTGACATGCCCGTGCTCGTTCACAGTCCATGCAACTCGTGCAGCGTGGTCGGGCCATGTATTAGTTCAAGTGATTTGAAGCTGACGGAACTATATATTTCCTCGAATATTAAGTTTGCGGTATGCTGATAGTACTAGTTTTCGTGCGGAGAAAGAAATTATAAAAGCGGAACTCTGTCCGTTGTCACGCATCGACGAACTATTTCCAGGAAGGCATTTGTGAGTTCACAGAAATTGATCTGACAGATGCGAGTGAACAACGCTTGGTATGTTAGGAGTCTTCCTTTTTTCCTTTTTTCACCTTTTTTCCTTTTTTTACTAAATCCGGGGCCAGTAAGACGCGAAAGAGCCTAGGTACGACTATTTGTCCTGATCGCCGACGGGCAGCAGCGTAGGTGGCGCGAGTAGTCGTGTTCTGCGATCCCCAACGCGCATACCCAGCGTGGGAATTATGGACAAAAAAATGTCGGTTTCCCAAACGTAACAAACAATAATCTTTCAATTAATCTAAGGTGATTCACAGCACATTCAGCAAACACAGCTCATACATTTTTCATTAATTTGTTAAAATAAAAGGAATATATTATACACACTAACAATACTATGTACAGACCCTGAACAAAATCTGATAGTTGTCATAAAATATGTTAAGAGGTATATTACTACATACCTTATCGTATCATATAATAAATATTACATACCTTCAATATTGACTGCCTGGTTGGTCGAGTCACGAGTGGTTGCAAGCGCGACTGCTTACCAAGAGGTCGTGGGCTCGATCCCCAGTCGAGCGGAATATTATTGGGTTTTCCTGACTTGAAATTCCCAGTAGCAGCTCGGAGTCTGGACTTGTGCCCGGTCTATGGCAATATGCTCCATGGTGGAACCTATTACATAACAGGTGTATCGTTAGGGCGTACTGCAGTTTTCTGCCTACTCGTTCCAGGAAATACAAACGTATTTTAAAATGCTACCTGTAATTTATGAATACCTCGTAATATAATGTCTGATAGCAGATAGGATATACGAGTACTTATGATATAACATGAGGGTACATATTTGTATTATAAGTAAATTAACTCTGTTTATCCCTCCCTTACGTTTACGCGTTAGAATCGCTAAAGCAATTTTTGCTCAAGACTTGACAGATACACTCGCTTAAAATACACGAATTATATTCCATTTCTATTATTTTTAATACATACTAAGATTTAAACTTAATAATTTATCCATGCTAATATGGATTTTACGTTGGCTATTCAAACTGAATGTCAATTAATAGGAATTGGGGTGAAATTAGCGAAAATAAACACAAGCATTAATAATATTTGCTTTGTGTTTTACTCAGCGCCCTCAATATAAAACAAGGCCGTAGTAACATTAAATACTCAAAACAAACTTGCGTGTCCGACTTCGCTAATGAAATAAATTATTTTGATGAACGGCGTCGCATCTACTCTCTAGAACGGTGCAGGTGTTACTCCTAATATAAATATTTAAAGTGTGTATGCAATATGGGCAACAAATTGCCATCCTGGCGAAAACCCTAAATAAGTAATAATGTTGACCGCATATGCGAGATATATGATGTGCGAGCTTTTTGTATACCTTGTATATTAATTGAATACAACTTTTTCAAAAATACTGTTGAACGTAAATATTGCCATTGTATATTTACATTTAATACCCTTGATTCACTATTTTTCCCCTTGCTGATATTGCAGTTTTTAAATAATTTCATCAATCTACATATATTGTTGTTTGTACAATCGGAAGCTACGTTTCCAAAATTGACGGAGACTAAAAATTTAAATCTCGAACATGAGACAATTTATTCTAGAAAAACGCGGTAATGCCTTCAATCTTCGTTATACCAGATCCTGACCAAATTCTCAGGGGCGTTCTGTAGGTCCACGCGGATAATACAATGGTTTAGGTTTTCAGATTTGAATCCAAAGATCTGGAGGTTCTTAACTACGAAGACAATCGCATGAATCAGCCGCAGCACATAGGGTCCTAGATCAAACCGAATCTAAGAATCGATTGCACTGCATCCACTGTGTGTTTCACCGACAAATAATTCCGACGCATTAAGCCGTTGTCCAACAGTTGAGAATACGATTAAAGCTACATTGGTTGAATAAATTAGAAGAATACTAATGTTCGAAAGACGGAAAGACGTTATTAAATCATTGCCAGCTGCATTTCGGAATAGACGAGTAGAAATCTACCAACGAGACCGACATTTTATGTGACTAATGCTACGTGATCTTGTAAAATAACTATAGGAAAGCAATTCGCATAACTTAGAATCTAAAATTCGTACATAAAATTAATAAGCTAAAATTTTAGTACTAAAATTACTCTTTTGACTTCCAAATAAAATTAACAAATGAAACTTCTTTTGCAGTTAATATATCTGTATGTCTTCATTAATGATCATTTATAGAACAAGTAATAAATTCATAAAACAAAAGACTCCCTTACATTTCAATACGATACTAATATAATAAAAACAAAACTTATTAAATACATATATCAGACGTACACATGTATCGCAACATTTCCGTTGGGTATTGAAACATAATAATGTTATTTCATTTTGAAGTTATATTTCTTTTAGCGTGTTATGAAAAAATGATGAGAGTGAATTTTTACGGTGCGTTACGGCAATCACACCAGCCGTTACAAACCGTTTGTATTCTACATATTGGTATATCTGTTTATAACACACGCGTCCAGTAATTTTGATACTAGTAAAAATTGCATGTGTTTATTTTCTTTTCGACTATTTTTAGTTAGTAATTATTAAATTATATTTTGAGAGTGCTTTTTTTATTCGATTCTAATGATTTAACTGTTAGGAATATCTTAACAGGTACCTGTGTTAGTTTCTTACAGTGAACATCTTACCAGCAGTACAGTTAGTTATTTGTATAATAATAACTCATGATCTCTTGTATCGTACGGTTAGCTTCACTTAGAATGAGCAACCACACTTTACGCTCACTGCATACCTGGATACGCTAGACCACAGGCACTCGCGTAATGGAGAAAACGATTAGGAACCGTTTACATGGAGATCAGAAATTCTCTGACAAGACGGGTTATGCGAATTCCAGAATACAAAAGCTCATCGTGCAATTCGACTAACATTTGAATGAGAATCTATGAAATGGGGAGGGCAGAACAAAGTGTTTTTTTTTTGTGATAATCTTCTTATTAAAGTACGGAAGCGAGAAAGAAAGAATTTATTTGCTTAGACAGGCATTGGTTTTATTACAAAAACTGATGTGGAAGTTTTTAACTAAAATATGCTAACAGCTCAAAAATACACCGAGGACGTCATAAAACTCTATGTGGTGCTACTTACATAGTAAGCAGGTGCAGGATTCAAGTTAATGCATGTGCTCATACTAGTAGAGCAACCGAAAAGGTAGGACTATAGAAATGTGGATATAAAAATGTAGATAATAGTGGTCTGCAAACAGTTAAGAAATAAATTTCTTGTAACACATATGGTTGAATAAATGAATGATGAAAGACAACTTATAAAATATCCCTGTGGAAACAATGTTACATCTAAAAATAGTTTGCCCATCAAACTTCAGAGAAAAGTTAGACAAGACAAGAATAGAAGAAGAAAAATGTGGTACCTTTATTTTCAATGACAAAATCTTACTAGCATAATGTTTTGTAAGTTATTTGTATTAGTGCAGCCTAAAACTAGATAATATTTCTATGGACATAACGAATACCTACGGGTCCTCATTTTGTTTGAACTAGGCATATTCAGAAAAGAGTGTTTCATATAATTGTAAAAAAAGACAGTCTTATTTTCTATTTTATGAACTTAAGACTTTAAGAACTTATGTTACCGGATTTTCTAATATAAAGAAGCTAAAATTATATTACCGTCACGCTCTTGCTTTGTAAACACTGGAAGGTTAAAATATATCTTATATTAGGTTTGATTTGAGGATTTCAATGTATACTAGTATAATACTTATAAAATATAGAATATTGAACTATTGACTGATCAACTTTCAAAATATTGAACGATGGCAGTTTTAACACCGATATAGGTGCTCAGAGGGATGTTCAAAAGAAGCTATTTTAAATTGGGAACAGATGATTATAATACTCATTTTATATAAAATTACATCTCTTCATATTATTATGAATAAATCGGATTATTGTAAAATACCTAGAGTTATTCCTAGTAAAACAGAACTTAAGTCACACATATTTTGCAAATTAAAATAGTCGAAAAATGTTTAGACACAATACTTAATTACCTAAACACAAATGAAAACAAAAAAAACAATTATTATCGATTTAGCGTAGCAAGTCAACACGCGGCGTTGTGAGTTTGTGTGTGTTTATGCGTCTACGTATTTCGATACATCATCATCGACCCATTATAATTTCACTGTTGGAATACGGGTCTCCTCTCATATTGAGAGGGTTAAGGCCATAGTCTGCCACGCTAGCCAAGTGCGGGTAGGCAGACTTCACACACCTTAGAAAATATATATATATATTTTTTTTTCTTCGATACATACCAAGAAACAATCCGATACCACTGTTATCTTCATGAGACTACTAACGTATAGCGTATTAGACTGTGGTAAGAAACATAAAATAAATACGATAACAACAATGTATATGTACGTAAATGTCTTACTGTGTTAAAAACATCAAATAGTGTGAAATTGTTCAAATATTCTTTGAGAAAAAGGAAATTGGAGGACAGCCAGTTTTCATACAAGAATTGCAACATTTGTCGAATTTCTATAAAACGTTTGACTCATATAAAAATTTTAGATTGTCGGTTTTTTATTGCGATGCCATTAAAAACATATTTAAAAAACTCATTGACTTTTGTAGGTTGGAGCGATAAAGTGTGATCAATGCACTTTTTTGATATTCCCCTAAACCAAACTAATTATGCCGAATACATGTATATGTATATGAGAATATACGCTGAAGATAATGACTTTATAAATTAAACAATACTGTTTCGTATCGTTGTTTTAGTATATTAATCTACAACTATATTCAATGTTATGAAAAAAACATCCGTAAATGAAATATTATCATTATTTTTATAGTTTAACGCTGACGTTATGCTGATATGGCGCTGATTTAGTGAGAAACATGCTTTTAATTTCCTCTCAAACTTCTCTTTTTCCTCCTATTTCTTAGAACTATTTCCTTTGTGACGACATTTACATCCTTGCTTTAGTCAGATCTTTTTTCATCGCTCTTTGCACACTTTTATTGGCTTTAATGCCCATCTAGTTTATTCACGCTTTCTTTTTGCGACGCACTATATCCTTCACGTCTTTGTCAAACTATACATATTTAATAATATTTTACTTTCTCCTTTTTGTAAATGCATAAACAGTTGTTCCAACATCATCACTTGTATCCTCTTTCAAAACCTTCTATAGTTCTTCAATATCATAGGCATCGTCTAAATTGAAAAGTATTTATTTACTCGGTTTTTGAAATTCTACCCTTATTCACCATTCTTACAAACTTTCTACTCTTATACTCGTAAGTTCTAAGCTTTTATAGTTTCTGTAGCGCGATGTCGCCGCCATGTGAACAAAAATTGGCCGTCAACGAAGAAATGGTCTGACTAGATGTCAATACACCTTCGTATCTTGGGCTTTCTTCTTTAACCTTTCATCTATTACAACTAAATCTATTAAGTTTTTCATATCTTTTCGTTTTAATGTATCATTGCATTAGCATTCTTGCATCAATATTTTAATAAAGCATTATATGATATATTTTTTAATTTTATTTTACGTTATTCAGAATTTATATGAAAAACAATACAACTTGTACATTTAATATCATAATATGCGCTAACATAGGCTTCACGTTACAGTAATCCATAACACGTACACGCAAAAATACAATTATGCACTGAGCCCTATGTTGATTATTTTTTGTTAATTATTCCCGGTGACAAAAAATATACAAATAAGTATTGATGCTCGTGTTCAGCTCTAATTGTAACTCAAATTGGTTTGTAACCTACAAGTAAACATTCTTTAACATCCATTTGTTTAATTTTATTTAAATTGTAATAATATCCGTAACAGCAACACAATGCTATGTTTGTGGAAATGATTACCTGAATTTAGAAAAATTAAGTTTTATACAGTAAAGTTTTTATTAGTCAAGCCAGTCGTCTTGTAAAACAATCTTATAAAACGTAAATTCAATGTTCGTGAATTTGATAAGGCAAATAAAATACATGTTTACGTATGTATGCGTCTATATGTATAGAAGGGGGTTCTGGCACGCTCAGATTTCACATATACGAGTAGAATCATAAGCGACATTTCTTCACAGCCTTCGTCCAAAAATGAAATAAGTTATCCCGTACCCAATAGCAACATCTGAAATACCGTTTGAGTACAGTTAAACAAATCTTCAGAACAAAAGCAAACCTGCAGCTTCAGCGGAATATCATGCAATAAAGTCACGCATTTCATATCAATTTGCATGCATGTAGCGCCACATTTGTCTGGTACCCATTGGATACAATTCAGGAAGGACAGTTCACGAAGGTTGTAATATTAGTCACAGGTACCCAGCTGTGAAAAAGGAACCACTGAGTAACAGTCTCGATCGGATGTTGGCAGAAGTTCCAAGTAATTTATAATCTGGTTAGTAATGCTCGGACGGCGTTTCGCCTGGTTGACCAGTTTTGTAAAATCAAGAGACAACACAAATTTACAAACTTCGTTTTCCGCTTTGTCTGGTTTTCGGAGTGGATAAATACAATTTTAATCATAGACATTAAATTCACCGAGAAACACCAATTGTGAATATGGGTACCTTTGTTGGCTCAGTCGCTTCGCTATGGTAACTTGTCAGACACATTGGCTCCTGATCACCACTAGGTGAGCGATAGATACCGATAGTAAATAGACAGAATTGCTCCAACTGAATATTGGCCAGCATCTACCACACAAGAACCTGCATTTATCGATAATATCATGGAGACGTCAATAATAAAGCCCGTGTTGTGTAAAAACACAGACTTTTGCTTGTAAGATAAAAATGTGCTCCTAGGAGTATCGTGGGTATGTTAAATACGCGACATGCATCTAATACTTCATCCACGTTTTCCGTGATAAACAAAAGACGCCATAAATTCTAATTAATAAGCATTACTCAGAATTTCGACAGTCCATTTTTCAATAAGCGATGATAGGTTTAGAATATACGAGTATGCAGTGATAGTCTAATGGTTAACAATAATGCAATAATTTTAAGTTTATTTTCATTAAATTAAATTTTAGTATTACAATATTTTTGTTACAATTTGTTTTAGTACTAATCCCCAAGGCTCAAACTTTTCGTTTTTATAGGTATAGTTTAGTAGAGGTCGTGGAACTTATCTTCGACGGACAATTTTTATTTTATTTTTTTATTTATCCTTTAACTACTAAATCTTTCAGGAATAAAAATAGCGACGCCTATCTAATGAAAAACCGTCACCTTTGATGACCTCGTATGTATCCCTGCTTAAAATAAATACATTTTTTCAAACTCCTATTCCATTCGTCCTAAGTATATAATCCTATTAGGTTGTGGGATGTCTAGAGTCCAAAATAAATGCCGGTTACGTCGACGATACGTTTATTGGATAGGAAGCAAATTACAATTAACATATGTAAATTAAAATATTCACTTGTAAAATCGCTTCTTAGGCTAAGCAGTTCTTATACGTTATTTTTGAGTTATTGACCGAATATGTCGCTTCGAGACAATGCCCGGATTGTTGGCGTGGTCACTATCGCCACGATGGATATTTCAGAAAGTTCTGGGAGAATTGCAATGACTGTACTCGCGAGGAGAAACGAACCTAATACCGTCTATTAAAGGTTCATTTCACCTTGTACCAAAAAGTTATTTACACTGATAACCGCCGCCGACGCATATGTAATATGCAAGAGTTTGTATGATTTTTATGTATACAAAGCTTCAAATTGTTGTAAAAAACTTCTTCCAGACCTTTCTCGAACATTCTTTGACCATTCATGTTACGTAAATGTAGGACAACGCGATTCATAACAATACAAATGTTAAGTTCTTCACGTAAGCTTTTATGTGAAGTCTCCGCTATGAATTCGTGTTGTATCGTCTGTAGCCCCGTGTAGAAAAAGAATATCGAGCAGTGAAAGTTTAACTGTGATCACGATAATAGTCACAGGTACATTCAAGCGCATTTTGTACCGTCAATGTTTTTGCAAACACAGATTGAGTGTCCAAAGTCCTTATTCCTTGTTATTTTCACGGGAGAGTAACCGGGTGGATTCCATTAATGTCCGCTAACGACCGGACGCACTTCGGATTGGGGTTTAAAAGGGTTGAGTGGTTTTGTACAATCGTTCTGATAAAAGGGAGTGGATGTTAAAGCTTTTAGCGATTAAAAAGATGTCCCGTAGTGCGGATTAATTTTGCTCTCGATGAATGTCAGCAATGCTTGATATATTTTCGCTTAATTGTGTCGGTTGAGGAATACAAGGAAGGGTTTCACGAGCTGTTTTTGTTATATAATTTTCTTATAAGACAAATCTACTGCTAATGTTTAAATCAAATTGCCGTTGATCATATTATTATTATCGCTTTGATGAATAACTAAGAAAGTTTCAAAAAAATAAATTTTGTGTTCCTATTAACAATTAATATGTATTATTTGATTAATGAAATATTGTCCACCACAAAATTGTGGGGCTGCTAGATAAGACTCCATATACATGTGAATATATGTATATGTTAGGGAAAAACAACAATTTCCAATTCCAAAAGAGTAGCTACGAGTTCAATATAATACGAGATCCGGGTATGTGGCCAACGCGTCGATCAAGATCCTTAATTGCTTACAGAGCCTCTCATTAAAAATTGTTACCTAACCCTTTATCATCATCATCATCATCAGCCTATCTCAGTCCACTGCTGGACATAGGCCTCCCCCAATGAGCGTCATCGCGCCCTGTCCTCGGCTTGTCGCATCCAGCATCTACCTGCAGCCTTTCGCATATCGTCGTCCCACCGGGCCGAAGGGCGTCTAACACCTAACCGTTACAATCGAAAATTTTCCATCGGCGATCACCTACCTATCCAAGTATCAACTAGACCATGTATTGTTTAACATAAACATCGCTTGGACTTGGCAAACGCGGGATGCGTTACAAGGTCTTCCATATGAAGTATAAAATTTGAAAATAATTATATAATTTTTGAGAAATATCTTTGTTTGTCTTCGAAACAAAATTGTGGTATAATGAAAGTTATGACTGATCGGACAAAAATAATGTATTGTTATTGTTTGGGGAAAATTTGACATTACTTAAATTTTTCCTCAAAGCGCATACCCAGCGGTGGAAATATACCCTATGTACAAACGTATAACCGCTTTCATTATGGGAGACCTATATCCAACAGCAGATTCAGATAAAGTCTCAGACTAAAAATCTTATATAAACCCAAAATTGTACTTGACTAGCAGTGTTCCATGGTTTCACTCGCGTCTAATTTTAAATAAATCGGAGAGAGACAATCTACAGTACTTCAGCACGGACCCAATAGCATTCTATAAAAGATAAAGTTTAACTTCATAAAAATGTAATTAAAATAAAATAATGTTCGTTCATAAGGCAACATACCATTTCCTTGAAATAATGTTTGTAAATTGTCTTTTAATTTTTATAAAATATATGCCATTTATGGCAGATAATCTTTGGCGAACTTTTTTCTAAATCTGTTATTTTGTATTCTAAACTATTTCTACACCCAGTGCACGCATATAAATAATGTCGGTAATACTCCTTCTTCCGACTTACCTTACAAATTTCAACATTTTAGACTTTCTAACATTGGTATTCGTTTTAGGTAACCTAAATTAGTTTCTTATGAATCTGACTACAATATACAAAAATAACTTTTCCAATCTGAGTGATAGTTTTTGAGATTAGCGCGATCAAACAAATAATACCCTTTTAATTTTATTTTATTACTAATATAATAGGTATACATATAATGAAAACAAATAGCACAATACATTTATAAACAGCGGCAACACTGTTTAATGCATTTCTAGCATAAGAAAACTATTGTGAAAAAGACATTTTAAGTTAGTTTTCGTAGATAGAAATGCATTTAAAACGGAACGAATCTCATATATGAAATTATCCTTGTATGTAAGATTATATGTAATACTCTGATTTTTCACTAAAGGCTTAAAGTCAATATCGAAATAAATCACCTCAGTAACAAAGTAAGAACTTATGAATATTCTTCTGTAGAATTAACACGTATAAGCTTGGAGTGTCAATCGTGTCTTCGTGTTAGGGCATGCGCGGTAGGACTTTCAGCGCGGGCTCGCGGAGGTCTTCAGTAATTGGCCGAACGCCATCCGGTCTGAACCTGTCCAGGCTGGTTCGCGCCGGTTTCCCGCTTATACATCGCGACTGTGTGACACCTGTCAACCCAACTATCTTACTATTATGATAACCTGTAAATATCCGAACTTTAAAATTTATATGCAGTGTAGTTTTTTTTTTAAGTGAGTGTTGTGTTCTTAGTTTAAATATAGTTGTAAAGTGTTTACATGACATCTAATAAAATAATATATGTGATTTATGTGTGTTTGTAAATCGATATTTTTAAGTTGAGGTAAGTTGAAGTTTCTATAAAGTGCGAGGAAAAATTTGATGTTGCTTATGATACCGATAATATTGTGCTGAATACAAAATACTCCAGGAACTATTTGCGGTATTGAACCTTGTATAGAACTGAAATCTTTAATTCCACAATAAATTATTTTAAAAATGTGATTAATATGTATTTTATAATAATCAAAATACCTCCTAAGGGTCAAACTTACGTAGTGAACAAAAAGTTAGTCATGATTCAGTAGTTGAGAAATCACATTTACACAGGGTTAGTAAATAATTTAGACTTTAACTAAGATTTTTGACATTTTAATAAAACTTTAAAGCAGATTGAGTAGATTATTACTCAACGAGTCCACATTGCTAAAATAAATAGGCATCTATGTTGGTATTAAACTAAGCCTTTAAAAGAACAATAAAATTAACATTTGGTCGCACCCTCCCCGGCCATAAACAAACTCAATTCTGCTTAGATCCCATGAAATTTAAGAGACACTATTTCATTATAGACCTAATAAAGCTATACGAAGTCTACCATTAAAAGTTATTGCTGCAGATATTTTTAATCCAAAATACAAATTAAAACCGAACGCATCTATAGCAGGTGACCTTAGTTGTGCAAAAATGTTGAAAATTGCATATACGAGTACATGTTTATGTTCAAAATCTTCACAACATCAGGTATCAGTTGTAAATATTACAAAGAAAGAAACAAATACTGCAAGATTAACTACCGAAACATAACAAAATGCATGAAATACATATTATATCTAAAACTATTCATATAATTCCTTTTCCATTATTCATACTTACATAATTTTTTTTTTTTTACAAATAGGTTCGCGAAATAATCCACGAAAACTATTATAAAATTTTCAGTTACTATTTCTAGAGCGAAAGCAATTAGGTATTTTCCAGTGGTCGTATTTAACTCACTAATTCGATAGCTTGTTTTCTTAGTACAAACGTATTTCTCTACGCAATTACGAATTCGCTAATTACTTTGTAGTTTTTTTTTCCCTGTTCTCTTCTATTTTGCAACCCTGTTTTATGGCTCCTCGAGTAATTATTTGAATGTTTCATTTAACGTCGCTTACGGATAACAAAGTAACGTCAATGTGAAATCTTTCGTTGTCATTTTAGAAGTTTCTAGTAATTCGTAAAGTTGCAAATTCTATTAGTGACACTACGGTACGATTATATTTGTTGGCAAAAGTAGTCTTAGGTAATTGTAAATCATCTATAATTTATTTACCATTTGCCTTGAATTTCGTACATTGTATATTATTATTTTTTAAACCATACAAGTATACGGGGGAAACAACGGAGCACAGGTAGTTCTGTTATAAGGATAAATATTTACTCCAACTTGCAGACTCCGAAACTCTTGATCCAAATTAACGTGCCTTGATCTTTTTTTTTTGTTTACGGTGCGAAAACCTTCAAAGGGTACTCAGTATCTTGGGAGAGATGCCGAGTTATGTGGGACTTTTACCGCACTAAAACTTTTTCGGTGGTCGTGCTCTGCGCTAATAGGAGGATTCAGGGATATCTGACGGAACTCACCGTACCACTCCTAGCGTGACGTCCTAACGTGCCCTCCACCTAGGAGAAGCATGATACTTTATCCCACTTCCATCGGTTACTACGACAATATGTGACCAAATATATTGTTGTAAGTGGTTCAAGCTCCCATTCTAGTTATTCGCAAGCCTGGAAGCCCTTCTTTTTGTCACCTCTTACGACATGTAGGAGATACGGTAGCTTGGATTCTGGTGGCAAGCTACAGGACAGTTTCTTGATCTGTTGCTTATTTTTCTTATACTGTTGGCAAATTTTAATTGAGTATTTCCAAAACTTACAGCAGACGAAAACAGTAATATTTATTTTTTTGATCTTTATTAACACTACATTAAATAATAAATATTCCTTTGGAGTTTTCCGGTAATCGGCACGTAAGTTTGCGGTCATACCCGCATCGTCGTGTAATCCTGTGGGAATATAAATTAAACGCAATTTCATTGTTGCATTCATATATTAATTACCATCCTGTCTTCACTCTTCTCGTATTGCGAAATAGAGCTTAATAGATTTATTGACAGCTTAACACTGGTATCTCGGTCGCTAGGAATTCAACTTCTTACATTGGGGGATCTCGGTCTGGATCCTGGCCTTAAGTATAATTTGTTAAAATAATTAAGGAAAGTATCGTAAGGAAACATGCACCCCTTGGTATTCTCCATCAGGTTCTGTAAGGTGTGAGAATTGAATTTTTTGATATTATTATATGTACCTAATAACAATCACAGCTACAGCTGTTATTAAATATGATGATGATATTGTATACCACATTGCGTTATTCTCTTGTCCACCTTACAAAGAACATTTGGTGGTAATTAAAAGATAATACAATTCGTTTCGTAGCAGTAGGATGATGTGACATGGAAGGAACGACGCCATACGACCTTATTACACCATTGTTCCTTTGCTTTTAACCATTGTAGAGTCTGTTAAACGAAGGATACTCCGGCTTGGGGCAAAACGCGTGTTAATAATGGTGCTATGGTGGTGTGTACTTTATATTGTTTGCGTGCGCATAATTCGTTCATTTATGGAAAGGTGACCCGTGCACATTGCACGAAGGTAGTAAGTCTTACGTCATATTGGCGGATAGGCGGTAAAGATTGTTAGGTAAATTTACTAATAATGGTTTTCCACAAATTAAGCCTGGTACAATTATAGCGATAATGCCCGTGGAATTTTGGCGTGGGCCAAGTGCTTGTATGAATTTTGAATAAAATAAAATTATAATGTACGTTTATGTATTTTGCACTAAAGTAAAATAATTTAAATTTGGATTTAGAAATTTAACGAGGCTTTAGTTTTACAATAGGAAAGTTTTTAATAATATCACAAGAAAAGGTCCCTACATCACTAATTGCTTCCAAAAGGTGTTGATGGCTTAAATCTAATGTGGTCAATTAGTTCCTACGATTCACAAAGCTCGAGGTATCTGGGTCCCTAAGTATTTAACTTGTACCACAGAGTTGAATGTTTTAACTTCAATAGTTTTCTAGTACCTACGCAATTATTATAATCAATTAAAATTTTACTCTATAATTAAGAATTGATCATTATAAAAAAATTATGAAGAGTACCTACCTATACCTGACTTCAAATATATATTTTTAAAGCTTTAATTTATCTATAAAAATAATTTGTTTTATGTTAATATGTCACAATACTTTTTTTGGATATTGTAAATGATTTCAAACTAACTAAATTTATAAACTTTCTGAAGTACATTTGTCTAAAAGATATTTATATTATTTGCATTAGGTAGCTAATAAGCTAACTGCTTACAGTAGCAGTAATAATTATTTCAGAAAAGTAAAATTTGTCTAATTCTCTTACAGAATTAGACAAGTTTTACTTTTCTGAAATAATTATTTGTTCTCTAGTTGAGTTAGACATCAATAAATTTAAAACACTGGCTGGTTTTTCTAACTTATATGTACTTATGACGTAATTTTAAGTATAACAAGCAGTGATAGATTAGTGGTTTAGAATCGAATCTCTCATTCCAGGGTTCAAATCTTGGATCACACCCGTAGGCAAAATAAAGTGCGTTTTAACAGTAAATAGAGAGAAAATACGTGTACAAGTTAGACTTTTCCATGATGCTATCCAAGGCGTGTGAAGTCTGTCAATCAGCACAATTATTACCAACGCGACAGATTACGGCCTTAACCTTTTTCAATCTGAAAATAAATCCACTCAGCAGTGCTAGTGCCAGAATAAAAGAGTTGATGGGGATGATAACCATTATACGTACGTATGAATATGACACGCATATATTTATATTCATGGATACTTACGTTTATATTCATACCCAAATGGGTATGGATAAGGCTAAGTTTAGCCGGCTAAATGTAAGTTTCTTTTTAATGGGAGTCTAGTGTTCGAAATAATGGTGATTTGTAATCAATGATCTTATTTTTAGCCGGCTGACCGCCACGTCAGCCTAAATTTGGCTTTCACTAAATGCTCTTTATATCTGTTTTAAAAAACCTATCTAAAAATACTAACCCAACCAAACAATTTTTTGTACCATTAGGAAAATAACCATTATGTCGAAAATAGCATTATCTTTGATAATAAATTTAAAAATAGCCGGCTATACTTAAGTTTATTTTCATATCCATCTTTGGGCGTATCCATAAATAACATTTACACGTTACAAAAATAATCATAATTATCAACTCTTCGTCCTTTGACTGTTGGACATGGGTCTCATCTCAGAATGAGATGGATTAAGGGCATAGTCCAATTTTACTGTTTATTATTTCTTAAAATAAACTGTGTGTAGGAGTGTAACATGTCGTCATATATGAAGAATATACATGGATTTATATATGTACATATATATATTTGTCATCATCAGTACAAGAAATTATTAGCAATATCAGAAAGTGTGAGATATTTTTAACATTTTTTAAGCATTGCGTTCTGCAATTTTGTGACACATTTCAGCGAATATGTAGATGTTATAATAGTTCAATTACAAAAGTAGATTTACAACAAAAAAAAAATTATCATCGTCACCCACTGAATTCTTTAAATGTGTTTTCTTCAAAGGTACAATTTGTTTTAAAAATGTTTGTTCGATTTTTTCAAAACCCTTTTTGTAAATCCTAATGGCCTTGTTGATCTAATGTTTGCAAGTGCAACTGCTGAGCGAGAAGTCCGAGGTTTGACCGTTGGGCCGGGTATTATTGAGTTTTTCTAATATAAAATTCCTGATAGTAGCTAAGAATTTGGATTTGTGGCCCGTAAATGGCAATATGGTCACCCTCTATTCCATGAACAGTATAACATAACACGTGTAACGTGGAGTACTATACTCCTGTGCCTACTACCTTCGGGGAAATACGTGACGTTTAAAAGAACGTGAAAAATGAAAGTACATAACGTACAGCGCAATGATCCTTCTTTTAATGAATCCACAAGATATGAGAGCGACTGCGAAATTCGTGTCGCGTTACTAAGCATCGCTTTGAAAATAGGCTAAGCTCATTTTTGCGGATAGCTCATAGTTAGTACAGCACTATCGAGCAATATCCGCTTAGCGGTGATACGAGGTGATTACCCCTCGTTGCATCTCACTTCATCCCTTTTTTAACGTGGGGAAATCTTTTAATAGATACCACAGTATATAGAAGAGAAAGCGTTGCAAATTCATACTTGCTAGGTACTTTGCATAATGAAGGAAATTGCACAAAAAATAGACCTTATACCCTCGATCTTTTATGAAACATTGTAGAGAATATAAAATTTTTGTTTAAACATCTTTTGCCCAACTTTCAACTTGAATTTGAAAAAAAAAATTTGGCTTTAAATTGAAAAAGTGTTTTTTTTTAATATTACCTTATAATTAAACGTTTATTTAAAAATTCCCTTTGTTCTTTTAGTGGGCGGATTTTAATTTTTCAAAGTTCATTTGGAAGCTTAGTGCCCTTTTATATGCCAGGTCTTTTTAAGCACCCAAAACATTATTTTGTGTGATAAAAAAATAAGCACAACATTTGAAGTGTATGCATACCTAATAAAATTATCATTTCAGATAATTTCGATCCAACTTATGCCAAAATTTGTAATCATATACGATTTACCTAACGTTAAACATGCTGTCTGGACTATAGGTTTCATAAAAAAAACACTAGATGTAATTTTGGGATATATACATATATGACTGTATTTTCTCGTTTAATTGAAATTCTATACTTAAAACTCTACGAAAAAGTGCTAAGATACTTATTTGAAAAATCATTTCAGTTATATTGAAATCCCGAGATTAAACAAATCAATCAAAACAAACTAAATCAAATCCCCGCCACGGTACGCGACTATTTTTCACTATATAACGACGTTAATTCGAAGACATTACTGAATTTTGTAAACGGGGTCGAGCCCTCAATTTTCGGTGCGGGGTACAGGGCAAGGGGCGTGAGGTACAATGGGGCATAATTGTTGACCTTGATGGACATTCGACCGTCCCGCCCTGCGTTTTGTACGGCGTGCGTGCACGTAAGCGCTCGCGACACGCAAGCCACCCGTGAGATTGGTAGCTTTGTCTGATTCGTACACCGAAAAGAGTTTTCAAGCATTTTAATCGTCTACATCATACAATGCCATGACTTTATTCTTTTACTCGGTACAAATTAACTATGACGCTGCATTTTTTAAAGTTTAAACATATTTCAGTGAAAATTTTAATAATTACGCAAACCTTTATGCCGATGTTGACCTTTTAGGCGATTAGGAAAATATGATACTCGTAAGATTCTCTATATTTTCTATATTATAATATTTTCTAAGGTGTGGGAAGTCTGCCAACCCGCACTTGGTCAGCGTGGCAGACTATGGCCTTAACCCTCTTAATATAAGAGGAGACCCGTATTCCAACAGTGGAATTGTAGTGGGTTAAAAAAAAGAGATTATATCATGTATTTTATATAATGATACCATCATCGTCATCATCACATTTCATTTCCACAAAACTTCAGTCTGTTAAGCTGGGTCAAAGCAAATTGTTAACCTCACACGACTCAGGTGTACAGGTTTCACAAAATCTTCATTGTTTCTTTACCGAATTAAATCCATTTCTAAGCATGTAAATATTAAAGTCGTTTCAAATAGAGAAGTCGTTCCCCCGTTATCCTTTTGTCACATTTGATCGATGTATTTGTATATTTGTTGATTATTTAAAAAAAAAACCTGTTATTATTTAAATGCATTTGAGTAACTCCTGACGAAAGGTACTTTGCTATTTTTTACAATTGAATTGTTATACTTCCCGTGGATTATAATTGTATTCGATGAGATTATAAACATGTTTTGTTTACTTTACATTATTAAATAAGACACCAATTATCGTCAGATAAACAATAACATTGTTTTTTTTTTCAGAGTACAGCTCAATGATTTCGTGGTTTTCAAAATTATATTTCAACCTTAAAAATATTTTTCAGTGAATCATTCATTTAAAACGCGAATGAATTATTGAGTAGTAATATTAATTAGTCTGCGCTGTTGCATATGTATGTAAACATAACATAACATATCTGTATTTCTCCGAAGGGCTAGGCAGAGGAATGTTCCACTCCAATTTTTTACTAGTTCCGCCATATTTCCCATTCAATAAGGGGTGAGCCTATTAACAACGAGCAAATATGCAGACCCGCAGATTCTCCAACCCGCATGCCCAGCGCGGAGATTACGGGCATAAACCCCCTTTTGCGGGAGGTCTATGTCCAGTAGTGAACTAAGATGATAAGAGAAGGCTGATGATGATGATGAAACATGCAGACTCCATGATCTTATTAAGAGTTTTGAGTTACTAAAACCCGATAATACTTTACCCGAGTCGGAGTTAGAACCCAGTACACCATGCTCTGTAGTCGCGCCCACAACTACTAGGCTAACGGGGCAGTCTTTATGTACTTGTTGATATTATGATTCATCGTCTCGTTGTAGAATTGATTTCGATTAACTTATAGTACCTATAACTAAGAATTCCTTCGCTACGATCGTATTATTAACGACACGAACCATCGAGCTATTTCATATATTATGAGATTGCGGCATTAAATATTTAATTGACGCGAGTACCTTAATTAACAGTCATACGTCTTATATTGCCCTATTGTGGTCGTATAATAGTAAACGCTGATATTTTTTGTATGTTTGTGGCTCATGAGCAAATGGTTTTGTTATAAATGAATAATAATAAGTAAATCTATGTTGTGGTTAACTTAAAGATTTGCTTTTTACTTAATTTTGATTGATCTTAACTCTAATTTACTGGCAGAAATTTTCCTTTTACTTATCTTACTACTAAGTAATTAAAGGAAGATTATACGAAATACATGTTATTCAAATGTTGTAATGAAAGCGCTATGTAGTAAACAGAAGACCACACACGAACGTACGCACACATGTATGTCACTACATATTCAATACAAAACTGTTGTTGTAGGTACAAAACAATAATAAAATAGTATTGTTCGCTCCGTGCTCTCTGCCTTCCCCGTAAGGGACCTAGCGTTAAGATATGTATGTATAATTGAGATGATTTTATTTGATTTTATCGTAATATGATCATTTTATTCCAAAAGAGATATGAAGAACATAAAGAAATTCACAGCCCAAGTATACTTCATTAATTTTATAAATGTACTAATAGAGTATTTCTAACATATTTGCTAGAAGAGTTAAATATTTTAAGTAGTTCAAAAACTTTGTCATCCTAATCGAATTTTATGTTTCATGATGGACGATAATACTATCATTAAATAATTATAAGAGAAAGATAAATTAACATTTTAGACGTGATTAGGTCACCGGGTTACCGAGCTAGCAGCACTCCACTTTATCCTAGGCATTGTTAGATCAAAAGTCAGTGTTAAATCAAAACTCAGAATAGCCGGTTACACAAGTACAAGTCATAATAAGCCTTGATAAGCCTAAGATTATAACTTGTGAGATATCACATGTATACAGTCGCATACATTTCTATTACAACAGTCAACGATTTTGTTCTAATAATAAAACCTCAACATTTTGCCCAAAAGCCCAGAACAAATTATCCTATTTTCCTTAGTGGCCTCTTGAAACTCGGCCGGGCACTTCCGGCTCATATTAATATCTTATCGCCCGATCTTAACTACTCTGTACTTGAAACTACGAACTCCACCGACTGAAAATGATATACTGACATTTATTTGACGTACGAAAATCAATTTTGTTGCATTGGACATAAAATTCAATTCTATTAAAATATGTGCTCGTATAGAGTAACATTGCGAAGCGACATTTAATAATTTTTAAACAACGCAACATCACCGCTGTAATTCCCATGGGTTTGATAGAGTAGTAGGAGTGTACTATGTGTGTTTGAAGTTTACTCGTTTATTTGAATGTTAGACTATTTGAATACCCAAGTACCCGCCTCTTGCACGTTTGTAAGGAATTTCTGGTCATACGAGCATAGACAATTTCGTGTTCCCTGTAAAGCAATTAAAATTTGTTTACAGGCATGAGAATGTTCGACGGTGGCCGAGGATTTTTGACTCAAATCCGAGTTCCATTACCGTGTGTGAATACAAGTGATTACGCTCTTTTTCGTTATAATTGGGAATATAGAAGCTGTGTACATAGGTACATATGTATTTCATAATGAATAAGTAAGTATTCTTGTCACGCTTAAAATGTTTTGGGCTTATCGAAATAACGTTGGCAATAGTTGTTTTTCTTTACAAAAGATGTATTTAGTACTAAAGTGTATTTACTAAACAGGCAAAGCATTATATATAATCATTTTCACCACATGACATTTATATACGTAATGTGCAGCAATATTTTTCGAAAATATTCGAGAAGGGATGCTCGAAGAAGATGAAAGTGAATATGGCAGTCTCACTGCCATTTCTTCTGTATCCTTCACTGGCGTGGCGTATGTGTCGCAGGTACTCGTATATACGTGCACTTGAAAAATTTCTTAGACGCTTACATAACATAGTGAATGTAAAATGGTCGAATTAGTTAGGAATACCAACGTTTTATGTAAGGCAGATGTATGTGGAATAAAGTGCCAGCTACGTTGGTGTGGCCATGTTTGAGGATGTCCGACGAGGAATTGATGAAACGCGTTTTTTGTCTGAACTCAAAGAGGGTAAACAAATATGTGGCATTCAGTCCTTAACAACAGGGACCTTCAGAGATGATATGAATAAGCATAGACACCTTTCAGTGGGAAGATCTTACAGATGATCAGTCGGAGTGGACACGTTTAGTGCAGAGAAAAAAGACCCAATTCGAAGACCAAAGAAAGTGTGTGTTTGATACAAAAAGTGAACAACAGACAAATAGATTGCCTTCAAAGGTCGACCATATTATGATATCAATATTCTAATATGGCCTTATTGCAATAGTAATTTCACAGCCAAAATAGAAAACATGAGTCACATAAGTAGCACTTCAGCAAAACAACTGTTTGAAGATAAACAAATTGTCCCTGTCATTAACACTGACCTTAATGACATCAACATAATTATACAAATGTATAGGTATCCATGTAATTATGTATAGATACACATTTATAATATAAACACATAATTGTAGGATACTCAATCATTTTTGATATATAATTATATCATGAGGCCTCTTCATAATTTCGTTCTTGAGATTGTTATTGTACTTTCATTTACCGTCCGCCTAAGGACAGCCGAATTCTCGTTCAAGTACTCTTCATTAATTTTTCACTGACCGTATTATGTTTCTGCCATTAGATTATTTTTTTGTTGCACTAATTTCATAAAATGAATTTTATTCGTAAAGGAATGGAATTCACCTGTCAATATTTTGTTTAATTAGTTATCAAATGTACCTATATATTTAAACTATGTATTGCTCAATGGATTTCTGTTAAGTATCAATGTAATAGGTTTACTATTGTTTTTGTTACGCTCGTGCTAACATTTAATAAAGTCTATATTAGAATACACTCCAATAAATGATACATCTCTATTTTTATTCTATATGCATATTTCAGGCAAACCTATAAAATGACTATAGAAATATTAGCAAATCTTATATCTTGTTTTACTGGCTAAGAGTTAGAATTTTATAAGTCCCTTTTAAAATTTAACGTACATCCACTTGCATAGAAACTTTTATCTCCTACACGCTTCCAATAAACACACAATTTTTTTTCGTCAACCAAGAACGTAAATTTAAAATTTCACGTGTCTAACTTACTTATGCGCTTTAAGGGTAGAATTTCCGAAAACCAATAAACACATTAAATATTTAATTACCTAAAAGCGTAAATTTAAAATATCAGGTGTATAACTTCCAATCCGACGAATGCTTATGAAAACTTCCACCCCCATTTTAACCCTATTGAGGATGAATTCCAAAAACATTTCTTTATGCTTACTTATGTCATTTAAAGAACCTTTGTATGAAATTTCATGTTTCTAGGCCCAACGGCTTTGGCTGTTAGTGATATGGTGTCGCGCACTTTTTTCTAGATCTTTTAAGAACCAGTGTTTTCGTATTAGCACTGTATTACTAACCATTACGTCAGCGTAAGCAAATATAAAATTTTAGTGGCGTTTTTTCTTCCAACTTTAGAAATATCAATATTTAGGCTAACTAAAGGTTTTAGCATTAATTCTGTATATAACAACATATATAATAATAAAATAAATGCAAAAATATCGCAAATAAAAAATGAAAACACTCTTAATCTTTGTTTTATTAATAATAAGGGTCCATTGTACATAAAACCTCGTTGACGTTATTTATAAGTGTTATTTATAGTTAACAAGTTTTAGTTCTCTCTTTTTTATGCCCACTTACAATAATTTTTCTAATAATCAATCATTCAATTATTTAAGAAAACAAACAAACATGAACAAACATACAACTCGAAAGACGTGCAAGAAATTTGTGATGGAAAAGTCTTGGTGCTACGTTTTAAAATCATTATTTAATCGAAATAGCCTGATATGTACCTACAGATTCCGACGACACAATTTTAATATTATATATGTTATTCCAGCTACTCATATTATAATTATTTAATTTAATGTACGAGTATTTTCAAATTTCATTTTCATATTTCAAATTTCATTTTCATATTTCAAATTTCATTTGATTTTGACATTCTCATATAATTATTTAATTTAATGTATTTTATTCTTACGTAAGTGACTAATGACGTAATTGTTATTAAGCATGTATGGGTTCTACAACTTTAGTTACGGCGCGGTTTAATAACGTATGTGCATAATTTTAAATTTATCTACAGGTATGAATGCGAATGTAAGCAAAAAAATAAGATAAATTTTAGGATATTGTGTCTAAACATTGGCATATTTTGATGTTTATCGTATATACCTGTTAAATAGAGAATTTAAACGGTACAATATATTAGTGCTATCAATAAAATGATTATGCTTTGAATTCGCAACGTTAGAATAATGTGGAATAATGGAGTGTTCGAAATTGTAACAATATAATCAAATCTAGTTCATCGAGCAAAAGAAACGTGCTACAATGGTTGTGAGCAAATACAGCACACAAAAATAAATACTTGGAGTATATGTATGCAACTTTCCTCCTATTCAGAAACTAAATATTTATATAATTGGTGAAACCAATACGAGAAACACGAGTACGAACGCGGCATAATTAAAACGATTTCAAATCGACAGTTTTCGAGTTACAATGTTATGTTGGATTTTATCAATTACTTTGATCAAGTAGTGTACTATAGACTATCTTAATTTCCTTTCCCTTTCTAATATTTTTAATTTCTAGTAGGTAGTGGTTCGGAGTGGATTTTAGTAGAACAAATTTCTAGTAGTTAGTGACTCTAAGTCTGGACCTGTGCCCGGTGTTGCGCAATAGGCTCACCGCCTATTCCATGGTGCGACGTACATGTAACTGGTGAAACGTGGGAGTATTCTATACTAGTCTACCCAACTATAGTTTAAAAAAATAATAAAAATAATAATGATCGACCCATTGTAATTCCACTGCTGGAATATGGGTCTACTCCCATATTGAGAGGGTTTTCCTTACGATGTTTTTTTTTCTTTCACCGTTAGCAGGTGATATATAAATTTAAAATTTATAATTTAAAATTTTTGTGAAGAGGTGCGTGCCAAGGATTTGTACCCGGCACCTGCGGAGTGAGGGGTTAAATTCTTAACCACTAGGCTATCACTATACATAGTTGCTCGATATTTATTATTATCCGCATATCTTCTCATAATCTCCTCTTGAAAATGCATATAACTTGTAGGGATCGCTACGAGTAGGTACCTGACACTATGTGCTTTCCGTGCACATAATTGTACAACATTTGTGTGATATGTATATTTATAACTTTTCGTAGAGTTATCTATCTTTCTTCAAGCCCAAACATAACTATACAAGCGTACTGTTCGGTGATAGAAATCGGAGCAGTGATTATTCTGTCTACGGTTAAACCCTAAAAGAAAATTCTACCATCTGTAACATTTTATTTATATATTTCTTGTCTCTAGATAGCTAGTTTTAATACTAGAATTATCGATTACATCCGTATTTGCTTACTTGTGATTATTGAAAATAAAAAAAATAAGTACCTACCTATAAATTTTATGACATTTTATGTCAAAATTCTCTTCAGAGTTCGTCTATTCACTATACATTGTACGTTGGACGTAATGTTTAGAAGCTATTATTTTTCATCTGTAACAATTTTATCTTTTTCTTTCAGGCGTGCTGAGCCTACGGTATTCGCTTGATACCTATTCACAATCAATTGTAATTTAGCAAATGCCTAATATATCGTTGTGCTCCTTCTATCATAACAGTCCATAAATAAAATTTGACCTTGTATATTTGTTGTACTTACGTTCTAGTTCAAGTTTACGCTTTGGATTTCATATACGGATGACAGGTTTTTGTAAAAAAATGCTATGCCAATAAGACTCTTTATCAAAATTCTATTTTCGAAGTAATCTCAGAAAGCGATAAGTCAATTATAAGTATGCAGGATAACGGTATTGCGCGTATTTGCGAGGGAAATGATCTATCACCAAAGCTTATTGATGGATATCCTTTGTGTTTTGCTTTTATGTGATATAATGGGTACTCGGTGGCTGGCAGGTTTATACATCAAAATGTTTATACATTAAAATGTTTGTACATTAAAAGGTTTATCCATTAAAATGTTTATACATTAAAATGTTTATACATTAAAAGTTTCATATGTTAAAAGGTTTATACATTGAAATATATGTACATGAAAAGGTTTATACGTTAAAAGGTTTATACATTAAAATGTTTGTATATTAAATGGTTTATACATTAAAATGCTTATACATTAAAATGCTTATACATTAAAAGGTTTATACATGAATATGGTTATACATTTTAAACATTGAAATTGACGAAATTCTTAAATGTACTCGTAAGTTAAACGCAGTTGCTTAGAAACAAAAATGTGTGTGTAAGCCTAATTATTAATGGAAAAAATATTTTTTTTTACCTTCACGTTTGTATATACCATATATACACCTCTCACTCATGTATATAAGTGTAAGTGTATACAGCTTCACGTCTGTTACGTTTTACATTCCACCAGGTGAGCCGAGGCAGTCAAATTATTTAAGAAAATAATACCTATTAATGAAATTTGAATTTTAAAAAATCTTTACCACTTTGTTCTTTATTTAACGATATCACTCTGAAAACGCAAAAATGTTGTGTTACGGAGAAAACAGAAAAAGTTATTTTACGAAATGTTAGGTTAAACACAAATGGTAAGGTTAGAGTAACGTTACTTTTTTTCAATCAGTATTGTGTCTTGGTTTCTTTGCATTCCGCCTGAAATATGCGCATGAAATAGTCACCTTACTTAATAGACTTTCTCGTAACATTAAGTCGTCCATTTATCAGCATTGATTAATAGATCTCGAAAAAAGCCAGCGACGCCATATATTGTACCCGTCTATTATAAAAATGCCATAATAATCATCATCATCATCATCATCGTCA
>DWMG01000111.1:0-25640 GCA_018244855.1 Elbella merops
GTCGTGTTGGTTGCAAGTGCGACTGCCGATCGGGAGGTCCCGGGTTCGATTTCCGGGTCGGACACTACAAAATTTTCTAATTTAGATTTTCTTGTAGTGGTTCAGAGTCTGGATATGTGCCCGAAGCATGGCAATAGGCTCATCACCTATTCCAAAGTGGGACGTAAGCGTAACCGGTGAAACGTGGGAGTGTTCTGCATTCCTCTGCCTACCCCTTCGGAGATTACAGGCGTGAAGTTACCATTTAATCTATGGCGCCAAAGTCGTGCATATACGATTACGGTTGTAATGTATCGCCACATTTGTCTACTCTAGTTAATACATGCATAAAAATTAATGGTTGCTTGTTTATAGGTTTCTTTGAAGGTTTGTTTTAAACTATAAATTCGCGATTAAGCTTCGGTAAGTCGTTTTTGGTACTTGCGTGAAGTTTTTTTATATAGTATAGTTCGCAGAAGTAAGCTCGCTATGATGACCTAATGGTGAGACACGAACGGGCGAATGCGAGAGCAGTAAGTATTGTTAGGCGGAGTTAGAAGACAGGAGGCGGGATACAGGAACAGTGCAAGCTTTGCAAATGCCAAGTTGATTTCTGCATGTTGTAGTTATGGATAACAATTGGATTAACAACAATAATATAAAAGTATTATTATCTAGTAACATTGTGTTGGAAAGTTGTATTTCAGCATTTAACGTGTGGCAGTATATGTGAAAAGTACGTAAGCTAATAGGTACTACTTACTGTACACTGTATGCGACTGCCTATTACAGCTTTTTAGTAAGAAGTCAGCGTGGTGTGTTATTATTTAACAGTGTTTGTGAGTATTTTTATATCTTGTTGTGCTAAATAATAAATTTTACAAGATGCCGAAAACTAATGCCGAAATGTTTCGTCAATATCGACGCAAAAAAAAAATTAAAATTAAAACAAATGACTAATAGGTATTTTTAAAACTTACAATTCAACGTCTGCGCACTTCGGGAACCACATCCCGTGTTAGCAGAGCTTAACGGTGCCATTAACGTTATAATATTACTTATATAGTTAGTTACCATTACACACTGTTTTAAAGGCAATAAACTAAATTTCTACTATTAGTACAGTACCTACGATTGAAACTAAATAAAATATCTTTTAAAATTATTCAAAATACTTTCATTTTTAAACAAATATACTTTGTAATTATCCTACCCTTGCTATGTTGTGTTATATATTCATCTCATTATTTAGTTTTTCAACCGATAGCCACATCCGTCTGTCATATATCAGCATGTACATAGAAATTTGCTTACATATGGCATATCGCTTATCAGGTTGCTATAGCAGTGTCTACTTATTTCGTAATCAATATATCAGCGGGAAATATACATTAAAACCTTAACTTATAATACTTTTATGAACATATTGAAAAAAGTCACAGACAATTATTGTGTACGAATCAACCTGCGAAAGGCACCGAAGCGAGCAGGCCAGTTTCCTCCATGCCGATGCCCAGGTCGCAGCGGGCAGCAGCGACCACGACACTGAAGCCGAACATATCAAGGGCCACGGCGTTGTTGATGATGCAGCACGCCACCAGAACCAGCCGGTTGTACCATCCGTGGCCTGTTGGATAATCATAATAATAATATTTTGAGACAGTACCACACACAGCCCTATGATTCCAAAGCACGCTCGAAGAAAACATAAGTATATTATGGTAACCAGACTGGCTGTTGAACCGGGTCGTGAACTCGATTCAAAGTCATGTTAAATTTTACGTGATGAACATTTGTTACGTGTTTCCATATAAACAAAGTGTCACCATACATATCGTATATATATTTATACATTTGCATGTAGTTTATCTGCCATTTGTTAACCACAGAACAGACATCGGTTCCTTGAGGATCAAATGGCCATGTTTGAAGATATCCTCAAATATTTATTTATTATTTACTAATGCGGTAGCACAAATACCAACTAAACTCCTGCAACCGGCCCTGTGATTGATTGTTTTCGCTTAAACAAACCAAAATTATAAATATGCAAATATAAAAAACCAACCTGTACATACCGTTGGCAATACGCATCAGGTATGATCTCGCTGGCTCCAAGTGAACCGGTTAGTTACCTCACCAATTGAATTGAAATCATACTCGTACATATAATTCCCGTCAGTGAGATACCACTTTCAACAATAAGATTCATTCTAACAACATGATAACTCTTAAATAAATAGTGTTATATTTTCAATTAATAATAATAATAATAATAATTCTTTATTTCGGACAAGATCCATATATTGTTAGTAAATACTTATTATCTTTGTTAAAAAATTAAGATAGTCGAAAGAACAGAACGGTACAATAGTATGAATTTATACGATATTCGAACGAATCTAATTTTACTGTGTATTTTTCGACATTTGGATAAAAGTAATATGATAATGACTATTTTCGTTATGTTCGACCAAATAATTTATTTTTGCGACATAGAAAAAAATTGAATAGTACAATAAAGATATTTTTTTAATTTTGACTGAATCTGAACATTCCTTAGTTTTCTAACACATGATTTTTGACTAATTCTAAGAGACATTAAAAAAAAATATTAAAACTCCACAGAAGGACTATTACAACCAATTATTCAGTATATTAAATTTCCTCCACATACCAAAAATTTTTTTTATAAATATTCATCTCCGTGTAACATCTTACCTTGCTGAAATATATTACAATAACAAATATTATTCATAATCTATTAAATTCAATTAAGGGGAGGACAAAGAAAAAGTACTATGAAAGGAAATAACAGCATACGAGTATTTCAGAAACAAACACAGCCATTCTTTTGATTGCTTACTGCGCAAGAATTTGAAGCCGTATTACCTATATATTTTCAGCAAGTAGGCATCCTTTTTTACAGTTTTACAGATTTGCAACTTGCTGCAGCTCCTTCATATGGATTTCCGTGTTACTTTATTAATTTTTAATTTCTAATGACTGATTAAATACAATAATACAATACAAGTTATATTTGAAATCATTTCAAAAAATCACGACCACTGCAATCTTCGTAATAAATAACTACATATATCACTGACAGTATAATAGTTCAATATGGAACATAATCATTAAACTGTAATAGAATTGCTAATAAAACCCACGTACCAGATAACTCAAAGGCTTCATCATAGCCGACGTCATTCATTTCCCCGCTATTTCTTATTTCCGGCACCTCACTCATAGCGACCACCAGCCACAGACTTCACTCGCTCAGAACTGCAACACGACGTAATGTTAACGGCGGCCATGTAACGCTTTTTTGATGATACGACCGGTCTATTTAAACAAATTATCTCTGAAACAGGTTTAAATATAACTTTACTGTATGCTTTTACTATAATTTATAATGCCTGCTTATAATTTGTAGACATAGCGGCATATAAAGTAATGCCACAAATAAATTGTAATACCATCATATCGTTCGTGTCATAAATTGTAAATTTTTTAACGGAATTCACATTTTGCAGTTGCCGCGGGGAGATTATAATGCATATTGCTTGCTAATATTTAACGTTCAGCTGAATAAATAGGCGAAGATTCTTCGGTAATTACATATTTTTTTAAAGTATTGGTCACATTAATGCGTGTTATGGGGATACAATTAGACTATAAATGCACGATATTGTTAAGTTACGATTTTTTAACATTATCTGCTATCTGAATATTTATATATTGTCATATGTTCAACGTAATTTCACGCCTGTAATCACCAAAGGGGTAGGCAGAGGAGTGTAGTACACCCCCACGTTTCACCAGTTACGTTTAAGTCCCACAATGGAATAAATAGGTGGTGAGCCTATTGCCATACACCGGGCACACATCCAGACTCCGAGTCACTACTAGAAATTCTAAATTAGAAAAATCCAATAGTTACCCGACCCGGGATTTGAACCCAGCACCTGCCGATTGGCAGTCGCGCTTGTAACCACTCGACCAACGAGGCAGTCAGACAGTACAGTACAGATTTCTTCTAAATGAAATTTGAGTGGTTGGTCTTTTGTGGTGGCTTTGGGTGGTTTTGCTGGTCTTTTTCCAATTGTTGGGGAAGTGACATCCAGCAGGTACATAATAAACTTTAAATTTGATTGATTCACGACAAGTCCGTTACACGGTAGGCAGACGTAACGTAGGCAGTTGGGGACTTGTGATACCCTTTTATTATGGGTAAACGTACCCTGCAGTTAATTATAAGTACGTTTTACTCACTATATAAGCCCTTAGATTGTGATATCCGCAGGTAAAAGGGCATATAAACCATGGCACGTGCGCCCACTTCGATCTCCCCTTACCCTTCCCACTCGACGCGATGTTCTTTATATTATAAGTACATTCTGTTCATCACTTGTATGCTCATTCAGAGGCGTTACCTTCTTTAATTTTAGTAGACACTTACTTATATGGTTGTGCGATTAAATCGAGGAGAGTAAATCAATAATAATAATAATCTTGATTCAAACGAAAGGACAAACGAGTCTGTATTTTAAGTAACTTTAATACAGTTTAACAAATCACAAAGTGCGCAAGTAATACATGTGTATATTCATGTGTGTGCTTATGCATCGCGTGTGTATGTGTTTGTGTACGTCATTTCTAGATCGTTTAAGTGACATCATTATACTTAATAGTTTGTTAGTCGAATTAAAAGTATTCACCAGTATTTTTTTACAATTACGTCACATGTTTTCAGTCTACCCACGTTTCGCACAAAAGTATTTTGAAGAGCCCGCCAACCTAATTTAAGATTGAAAACGAATTCGTCACAATCATTCAAGGTACGCTTCTAGAAATCGGTGCGCTTTGTGTGATAGAATAATTCATCTTCATATTAAATTAATAGTAAAGATGTCCCCGCGTACGAGAGCGACAAAAGAGTCACATTAAATATAATTAATTAACTGTGCATAATAAAACACATTAGTTTTATTATTGAATAGCTTGAATGGAACCGTTTTGGAGTAGCTGTCTCATTTCGTTTTGCGTGCGCGCTTCAGTTGATCAATTTTAAATCTTAAGCTCCAAGAAATAAATATTATGTCAACCGCCATAGTGAAATGAGACATTTTTTCAGTCTAATAAAGACGCTGCTAGTGATGTGCCGCTTCTCATTACCGGATGATAAATTATGTAATTATAATTAGAGGTATAAACTGTGATAAAATATATTTAATTTTACGAATAGAAGCATACTACCCATGCGGAATCGATTCAATATTTGCTATCGAATCGATAAGCTAATCGATTTAATTTAGCCTTAAAATATTTTTTAAATATAGGTACATATTTATTATGTGCTCTCTTTCTTTTTTAATATTTGCATCGGAACTACGTGGCCTCACGAATCGTCAAAATATCTTGTGTGAGCTGGATGTTTCAAAATTAAATTATCCAACATCAAAATTAGTTAAAATATATTGCCGAAATGAAATTGGAGTATTTTTATGCACGTGATACAATTTAATTTATGTGGTCTGAAGGATGAAAAAGGGTGATTTGCAACTTTATACAGACAATAACAAATGTTATTAAAAGGCTACTTGTAGGTTGAAAATAAAATTGAAGCGATGAGAAACCGGGATTAGGTAGTAGGAGGTAGGTGTACCTAAAGTTACGTTTTAGTTCTGTACAATTGTACATATCTAGTAATATACGAAATATATAAATACATTATACAACAGTGGAAATGTATCATTATTAGAAAGATTAATTATTAGAAAAATCTAGCTTTAATATACATAAGTAATCACAATGAATACAATTTCATATATTATTATTGGAAAATTATTGAAAGAACAACTATTCTTTACGCATTACTTGGTTTGGTTCTTTTATATTTATAAGTATGTATTATCTAATTTTTAAATGTATTTATTATGTGCTAATATTTTTAAAATATCAGTTTCCGAAATATTTAGCTTGACGAATCGTCAAAAACCTGTCTGTGCTGGATGTCTCTAAGAAATTATCCAACATCAAAATGAGTTAGCATATCGTGATGTAGGTAAGAGGTCTAATTGCGAGCTTTCCCCGGTCCCCATAGCCGCTTCATGCCAAGATGGCGGTTCTACTTCACGTCATTATCATTATTAAGACTACTTATCGTGCGACCTGCCATACTCTAATTATGCCATGGCACCACCCAACCAGATGCGTATAATGTTGCACATTATAAACTGGTATACATTTGTATTATATCATATAAAGTATCACTCGTATGGACTGTCACGTGTGCCTTATTAACAGGGATATAAGATCGAAGTTCGATTGAACTTAACGTTATATTGCAAAGGAATACGAGACGTTAAATACGGGAAATAATTTCATCTAATATGCACATAGACATGCTTTTAGAGTGTTTCGAAGTCTTAAGTGACAGAAAAGGAAACGCTAGCCGTGAATAAGTCATCAGATAATTATACTTAAACACATTAATGAAATGCTGTATGTAGCTTGCTAAATACTTGCCAGATAACAATATTTTTTAATTAACAAAAAAATTTTCGCCAAGTATTATTTGAATAAAAGGCGCGTAAAAAGGAATGTTTTTTTAAAAGTCGAACATAAGCTTTATGAATGGGGGACAAGATATAAAACAACAAAATGGTTGTCGTAAGCGTTGTTTTTCTTTGTAAGCTTACTTGTCGTTGTAAATTATAGACGATATTAGCTGTAAAAACGGCAATGTCGATCTATACTTAGCTAATTCCAGCATTCTTCATACTATCAACACATAGGTGCTCACTTATGTGTGTGTTAGTGAGAACACAGCCGAGCCCGCCCTCCCGTCAAGCGATCGCGATACGTAATTATTGTAGTTTATAATCAAATTGGTGTCTATTAAACGGTAGCTTGTTCACGATCCGAATAGAAAATGGTATGGAGTAGTGACTATAAATTTCTTATAAAAAAAATTTGAGTACTTCTTAACTGCGGTTTGAAACTTTAATCTTTGTTTATTTTTTGTGGAGTTTATAAAATTATATTCGGATATTAGTAAGTAATCAGAAGTGTAAATTAATTAGAATTTGTTGGTTTCCGCAAACAAATCGAAAATTATAGGTACGTGGTAATGTTTCGAATTAATATTTCATTTTAATAACGGTAAAAAATAACAAACATTTTTTTTTAATTCAGACGTGCAAAAATATGGTTGTTTTAATAATGTAAGGTTCCTAAAGTCCAGTAAATTCGAAATTAATCCAATGAAATATAATGAAAATATTTCCTTCCAGTCAGCTATATAAACTCGTCAATAATCTAAGATAAGTTAACTTCCTTGTTCTATGATGATTATTGAACGGAGTACTAACCGTTTGCATCGAATTTCGTCCGTTGTGCGTGGATCGGAACGTATCATTACTAAGGCGATATACATCGATATTCCGAGAATCGAGATCGTTTACGCGGAACACTAACTTAACTGCCTTCTATGGTAACGATGGAGTGACCATTATGTATATGATAGGTTTGGGACTAAACATTTTGTTTTGTAAAACTTGATGTTTTAATTTTAGGAGTCGTTGAAGTGAAAATTTCTTTTACACCTTTGTGATTTAAAACTCGATGAAATGAAAAGACGTCACACAAACGTTATTAAGTAAAGGAGACAAACACATGTGTGTTTATAGGATTTAGCGTGCCGAAGAATGAGGCTCTATTTTCACTAGCGCAGCGACGAAGCGAAGCATTGCAGCACATACTTGCATTATTATAATGTATTGAGTGCTATCTCCGTTAAATACCGTAGAGAACTGTATAAGGAAAATACGAAAATTCGTACGATTTCGTAACGAGACAGTGCGCGACGCCATACTTTTTTTAAAATTTACGTTATAAAAAATTGTATGTTAATTAATGTTTAATTATATGAAATCATTTAAAGTGTAAAATAAATTTGAAACTTGACAGCACTGTAAAAAAAATTCTTCTTTCTTTCTTTCTAAAAAAATACATATGTATGTTGCCTCTCGCACGCGCTAGAACCGTTAAAGTTAAACCTCCAGAAAACTAAACTTTGAGAGAATGAGATTATTGAAGGATATCAAGAGCAGAATAGTTGTGGTGTTTATTTTTTTATGATGTGGTTGCCAAGTTCAAAAATCGTTTTACTTTGTAGTTGTAGTGCTAGTCCTTACAAAATCAAAAAGCCTGGCGCAACCAGATGGCGTGCTTCCAAAGTCGATCGGCGTGAGAATTCGTGCTATATCTCGGACCCGCAATGATTGACACTTGATTGTTTTTCATTAAAAAAACTTCATCTACACAATCATTTGTGTAATTAATGCACAATTTGTTACAAGTATTAACATTTCTTCTGTGCGTTCTCTGAACGCAATATTACTTTGTAGCGCGTTGTTGATTGCTACAGCATTTTGTGCCTTATTAGAGTGTTATTAAATTAATAATGATCGTATTAATGATCCCGTGATTTGTAGCTGCGTGCTACGACTTCTTCTGCAATAGTTAAGAAACGGTTAATAACTTTGTGTTCAACAATAATTTACATACATAAAAAAAACTTTAATACTTTACATTTCATTTGGAGAGTTAGAACCAATTTCAAAAGTCTAGATAAGTATTCTATTCGCGTATCCGAACGCTTAATTTATTGCCTGTTCATTGCATAACACTGCGTCTTTTTTATGAATATATTTGATGATTAAAAACAGCACTATTTAATATAAGAATTTACAGACGTAAGTTTTTAAAAGCTTGGATAAGAATTCTTTTCGCGTTTCCGAACGCTTAATTTGATGTTTGATCACTGGACACTTTTACGGGCTACCTATGAATATATATAGGTACCTACTTGATCATTAAAAGAGCACTATTTTATATAACAATTTATAGACTTAGTATCTATTTTTATTAAAAGCAAATAAACACATCGATTCCCACGATCTCGTGATCCGGATTCGTATCAAGTTGGCAGGATTGAAACCCTCTGATTGGCTGACAGGGTACAATTTGGAGTCAATATAGATAGCTTCTGTTTTCCCCTGGAGCGATTTTAATATGCCGCTAAACATGCGAAGAAGCTTGTGCAGCGTTCTATATGTTACCAGTTATGATCAGATAGTCATTTTATTTGTCTACTTTATTTACTCAAATTCCTCGGCAAAAATTTAATCTAAATATAGTCGTAATAAGTGTATTTTTTTCATAACAATTGCAGTAATGTTTATGATATATACTAATTATTCAATATATGACATTTGCGTATTTTTTAGTGGTTACATTTTTTTTATTAAATCGTGCTTAAGCAAAGTTTAGCGCGGTCACAGTTTTGTATAAAAATAATACGTCAAATCGATAGCAAATATTCAAATCGCCTCTGAGAAAAGGCTCCAGGCGATCGTGATGACACGCGATTTTTATTTGATTCGATGCTCCTGCGCAGCTCTGCCCAATGATATTTTAACACTAATGAGTCTATTATAATTTTTTCGCGGCTGAAATTCCAAGATAATCGTTCAGAAATATACTTCTCCGAGAAATGAAAGATTATACGTGTATAAGTTTTTTGTTAACTTGTGAAAAATGTCCAAATATTCAACACGAGCACTCTTACATGAGGTACTCGTATCTTAAAAATAAGTCACCTATTATTTTTAATTCGGGGGAGTGTAACAAAGATCCATAAATTATTTTCGATTCTATCGAGACAGGGAGCGTGGCGCGAGCTCCCGCCTAAATAATATTTATATTTAGAACAGCGAAGGGATGGGACATGTGTGTCGTAACGCGTTTGGCGAAATGTGATTACGGTCTGTAATTAACGAGCTTCTATTTATATAACCGGCAGACGACAATTTCAATATTAACATTTCGTATTTCAAGCACACAACTAGCCCGTAACGCCTCATAATTACAATCCTTTGGAATAATATCATTGTATTCGTGAAAGTGTTTTACCGTTGCCCAACCGTGTCATGTCCGTTTTGTCCGGTGTCTCGAAATAAAGCACGCTTTCAATTGAAGACTAATTATTCCAACACGAGAAACTCATTCGGCGCCGTAAGTTTTTACGTGTAAAGAGAGATTAGTCGACTTTAACGACAGTGTTTCAAAGGAGCATTGTGACGCGGACCGATAATGATGATACGTTAAGAAAAGTATTACATTCTGACCATAATGGGGCGTTGAAAAGGAGCGGTTTCTTATAAAATTTCATTTGGATTCAGCGTACGTCGCGTCGGTGTGTCACAAGCTCCCGCTTACGAATAAATTACGAGTATACATTAATTTATTGATTGTTATTCAAATTGGGTTTCTCAATCGGAGGTTGGAGGTGATGCGTCTCGTTTCGGCTTTTGTCCCCGTGAAGTTTTGAGGTTGGCCAACGCGTAAATAAATATCTATGACGGAACATGGTTTTTCGAATGTTCAATGTGTTTCAATAGTTGTTTGTGTTGGTGTAGCACATACGTTGCTCTCAGATTGGCTAAACGTATCGAATGTCTTTGTGTCGCGTCGTACGTGTGCGCTTGTGTGCGTTGATTGACAGGTGAGGTTCAAAACATTTTAGTTTCAGTGGTATCCCGCGCGTAAACAGTTAATGGTAAATTATATATCGATAACATTCACTTCTCTCGCAGAAAGTAACGCTTCTCGCCGTTCTCGCATATAAAGTATTTAAGTTTATACGCAATAAATTCCGTGACATATTCTGCGTCAACTATTATGGAACGCTCATTCATTTTGCTATCGGCCGGCTTTATAAACTGTACGTTATATTGATCGCGATGCGTGCCGGGGGCAATTTGCGTGTGCGCAGCGATTGGTTCGTCTGAAAACCAATTCATTGGCATTACTAAGTTTATTATTCATGTCTGCTTATGGTGTTTCTAAGAACATGTACGCCGTCGCTCCGACTGTTTGTAATGACAAAGGCACTTTTTATTATTTGATCGCTCGCTCGTTTCTGTTAATTGTTCCGGAGACGTGATTTTAATATATCATGCATGTTGAGTGGCCTCTTTTATCGGTATGCTAATAAGTATGGATTCTTGCGGAGGTTTCAACGTTGGCCGTACGGAGTGCGAATGGGACATAAAACGCGTTTCATTTTGTTTTGTTTGCTCGTTCTTTTTATTGCAACGAATTATTCACACCGAGCAAGTGTTGGCGGGATAGCTACAAATGTATAGTAACATACTAATACTATATATATTTGTCTAAACACAGATGTACTGGTAATCTACGTATTTTCTAATCAATATGACAATATACATATATTGTATTTTTGACCGACCACCACCATCTCAGGAGTCCAAGCCAACCTCATCTGCATGTGGTGCACCCTGCTATAACAGACGAGGCTTTCGCGACCGGCTGATTGCGGTATAGCGCAGCCTAAATAGGCACGGCTAAATGCCCTGGCCGCGGACGGGCAGCAGCGTCGGCGGTGCGAACAGCTGTGCCCTGCGATCTCCAACCCTCATGACTGACGTGGAGATTACGGGCATGAACCCCCTTTTTGGGGAGGCCTATGTCCAGCAGTGGACTGAGATAGGCTGATGATGATAATTTCCAATCAATAAAAAAATATTTGAATAAATTTCAAGGATAAGTTATGAAATAACGTGTTACATTAACAAATATTTTAATAGTATTTGTATATATCAAAAATATTGGAACATTTAAACTGTATATTTACATCTGGTGGGTTGGGTTACACAGTTGGGTTTTCTCAATTGATATTGTGGATATTGGAACAAACTATTAATAAACATGTTTTGCATATTAATTTGTTTAAATGAAGTGGTTTAAATGAAGCAAATGAAGTGAAAATGAATTGGCCAATTAAAAAGTTTCAGCTTTCTGCTCCTATCTATATTCATAAATGTTAACTGTGCCATATCTAACACATTTCTGTGCGCGCAGTTTTCTTAAAAATTAAGAAGAAAAGCTTATAGATATGTATCTAAATAGGTAAATAGATATGATTCTAGGATGCAATTCTCTCTCTCTCCGGTTAAGTAACATTTTTTTTATTAGCATTCTTTTACTCTGATGATCAGTAAGTTACTGATTTTAATATATGGTATAATTAAATGAGGTTAAGAAAAAGGTAAAAGCAGCGTAGGTCGCCGTCCTCCCAGATGGTCTGACGACCTGAAGAAGACAGCGAGAAGCTGCTGGATTCGGAAGGCCCAGAACCGGAAGGAGTGGCGCCGATTAGGGGAGGCCTATGTACCAGCACTGGACATCTAGAGGCTGACGATGATGAATTGAGGTTACATTTATATATTATATTGACATATGTTAATCCCCTTTTCCATGAGGTGTGATTTGGGAGTACTTCTACCCTCTGTCTATCCTCTCGGTAATATACAGGCTGTGAATTTTTTTTTTTGTTTTATAAACGAGTCGTATGATTTCATAATCCATTAAAGTTTCATTTCATAAACTTGGTTCAGGATTTTTCATTTATGTATAAGCCTCTCCGCCCTGACAACATCATACACATGAAAACAATATGTGTGTACTTATTTCTAAGAACGGATGTTAGGACATGCAAAGAACATGTTCAAAGAAAAGCAAGAACATTTGAAAAGGTCCCAAGAGTGTATACAGTCCTTATAAACACTGTTGCAGTGATAAATAATATGACGTGTATGCAAACTGAGCTATGAAACTTGTTCTCGCATTTGACTTGCTGATGCTCTCATTGGTGGTCCTGGTGAGTCGGACCCGCTTCTGTTTGTTAATGAGGTGCGCTAATTAATTGAGGTCCCTTATTACTGCTTTACCTAAGGATCTACATCGATTGAAGAGTTTTAGCAATGGCTATCTAAGATCTTATTCAATTTAGCAGTAGTTTTCTTTTACCTGTGATATTACAGTTTTATGCTAGTAAATATTCGTTTATGATGATATTGCTCGCCTATCAAATGGGGATCTGTCTAATTCTCCTCCATTGACGTCTTCGAGCGGCAGCTGTAATATTTAAACTCGTAAAATACTTAATTCACATTCTTACATCTGTATCCAGTTCGTTTTGTATAGCGTTTGGTTTATCCAAACATAATAAAAGAAAGTCACTATAAAGTAATTTAGTAGAAATCCCCTTCGTGCCTCCCATGTCGCCCCCTCGGCCCGAGGGTCCTCAGCGCTCACTACCGTGTTACGGATCAGCTCGCCCCCACTGCTCTGTTTACCCTCTTCACTTCAACGTCTAATGTTGTCACATAATTGCTCTGCTCTATACGTGTGGTCTGATGTAATGCTGGTAGCCGCTGCTCAAGGAGTGCTATCAAGGAGTATTGTTTAAATTTCTCTTCGTTTACCCCTTTTATCGTTTTCTTGCTTTTCCTTGCATTTAGTCACATTTTTCAAATCAGTTTGTAATTTCATCTTTATTTAAAGTTAATTAATTTTTATAATGAGAAAGTTGTTTCGTATATTGCATAGATTTGTCGCTAATAATAGTATTAACGTTATATGATAAGATAGCTTTAAAATATTTATAATCAAATCTGATACCTAATTCTTAAGGAATATGTTTGGTTTTATTTTTAAATAGTATTATAAGTAATTTAACCATAACATTTAAATTTAAAACACAAATTGTGCCATACTTATTAGATTTCTTAACTTTTGTGTATCGTCATAATGTACTCGTACATACATATGTATCTGCAACACTGAAATAACATTGTATGTTCTAAGGGCACGCACACACGAGCGGTATTGCATTACCTCGAGACATACTACAACCGTCCTGTTCGTGTCGTGATAAGTCGTAAGGTTTAGTTTCATTATATAATTATATACAAAGAAGTTTTTATACGAATGAACCACAGAATACAACGAAAGATGTGTTAATTATTTTACTCATAAGTAATTTATGATTAGAACGAAAATTATTGTACAATGTGCACTTATAGTAACATCTAGTAGTTGACAGAATTATTCATTGGATAAGAATTAACCGAGAAAAAATTTCTCGTCTTATAATATATTTAATACCCACCGAACAATTAAATAGTACGAGTTAATAATGTTCTAAAGTCTATTAAAAATATGATACATGTGTGTTTGTGTGCTCTCTGTGTTTTCACTTGCTTTATCAGCGGCTGCTCGTCTGCATCGCCACGAGCCACAGGGCGATAGGTAGCCACCGAACTATTAAACGTTGCGTGTTAATGACAATCTAAAGCCTATTAAGAGTACAACACACGTGCGTTTCAAGTGCTCTCTGTGTTTTCGCCTGTGTTATCAGCGGCCGCTCGTCTGCACCGCCGCGAGCCGCAGACAGCGCAGTAAATTCGGCGGGGCATCGCGAATGTGCGACAACCACGCCCCTTCCGGCCGCTTCGTGCATCTTTACGAAACCACATGTACACATGTGTTTTAGTATTATAATATCTTTCATTTTTCCACATTCCATAAACAAAGAATACTTGTCAAAAATGTTTTGATCGCGTAATTCTTCGGGGCAATAGACATAGATAGGTATTCATGTTATAAAAAATATAATAAAACTATATATCAATGTATTATTTAATATTGTTATTAAAAACCTTCATTCTTTTTATAAAAAATGTTCATTAACAAGGACATCCGTGCTTACTTGTGAAGTAATAAATGTCTATTGAGCATCATTAAAGAAACTCCAAAGATATTAATGCTGATGCGGTGTTGAGGACAACGTTTCATCTTGCCCGCACGTAATAACTGTCACCTAACCGTAAGATAATTCATTACGGCATGTTTATTAAGAGATGCAATAAAAATGTTAATCGTTATTATAACTGGCGATGTTCGTGGGGTATCTCGCTACTGGCGCAACGTTCGCCCACAACGGTGGCCGTCTACTGTGCCTGTAAATCATTATAAACATTGTTATGTGAATCGAAATTGTTATTCACATATAGTTTGTTTATTAAATGTGTATTTAAATTCGATTTATAATCGCAATTTATATATTTGAACCTATTTTTGTACGAGTAAATACCTTCTGCGTGACTTGTCAACGCTCAAATAACAATGGCTATTAATTTCCACCGTTTGTTCAAAAGTTTTGGTTGTTCGCGATATTAACTTAGAGTTATAAGATCTGTGTCGGTTAAGGTCCATAGACATTTGCAATCTATAAAAGCTACCATAGATGGCCTTGACGTAAAACTTCAAAGCCACTAGTTTACCTGCAAAGTGTACTAAGTGATATGGTGTTGTTCTAGGGACCAATGTTGACGCGCGCCCGTGTGTGGTCCATCGGCATTCAAACGAACAAATAAAACGTCCTAATTTAAAGTTACGATTTATCTGATTTGAGCTTTGATTCCTTGGAAAAAAGATCATTTTTCATTATCCGGTACGTGCGACTTACGTCCGTATATGTAAAGCTTCCATAAGATTGGTTTAAATAAGTCAGTGTTGCGTTGAAAGTGTTAAGACTAGTTTGAACTATCGGCAAATACGTGGTAGTGTTTTGATTCAATTAGCTCTCGGTCGGTTTCGGGTTTTGTGTGTGAATGCAAATTAGACGAAATTGCAAGAGGATGCGCTTTCTGCCAGACGCTGCGTGGGAGATGTATGGCCATTGTGCTCGATGTAACTGGGTGTTTTTTTAATGATATCCCTATTATTATAATATATCGTTGTTATTCTGATAGTGTGTTTGTTGGTTTATTAGTCTTGTTTGTTTGTTTTTCTGTCACTTAATTGTGGTGTGACGAGTAGATGTCGTATTTACTGTATTTAGCATTATTTAGAATATGGATTTCGATCCAAAAAGTCTGCACAACGAATTATACGTATTTAATGATTGGTAGACATTTTTGTTAAACATATGGAAAACGGAAGGGGATAGATATTTAAATCAACCCTTAAAATATCAAATAAAAGATGAAAGACTTTATGGAGTCACTTATTGGGATTTCCAGCCGAACGAACTTGCGGGCTTCAAGTAATAATGTCTAATTAGGTTTGACAGACTGTCACTAATGTTATAATATCTTCATTTCGACATGGCACTACAACGTAGTTCTATTTTGTACATTTACATATTTTACCTTCTTTTTAAAGTATGTTACTATTAATAAAATTGGTCTGTATACAGGGTTTGGTATCGAATCTATCAATGCGTTGACCGGCGGCCATTAATAAGTTAATGACAGTTGGGTTTGACAGCCCGTTATCGCGCCATCTATCGGAAACAGTTTAATATCGGGCGCGTTTCTCCACGTCAAAACTTTTGTGATAGGCACGCTTACCGTTTTTGATTTAGTGCCCCTCTGGTGTAGAACTGCATTGATTTATCAATAATTCCAAGCATGCGAGCTTGGTATTTTTAAGCCACGATCTTACTTTCATGTCATACTGTTTGAGATTAATCATTAATTATCGTGTTCGATGCGTATTTGGTATTATCTGATTTGGATGAGTAATACTTTAATATCTCGCTGGGGAATGCGAAACAATAAAAGCGCTTAAAAAGTACTGTCTTAAACTTACATTAACGTTGTGGGATTTAATAGGCACAAGGTGAGCAGTGAGTTGAGTATTGTTTGTAAATATGACGTACCGCGCGGCGGGGTGCGCGTCCTTAATTGAAAACGACACTGAGTGTGACCGTCGGCGCCCAATGGGTTACTCGATTCTATATAATCGATATTGTCATGTCACAAAAAAAATATTTTAATATTCAATCCTTTTGTGCCCGCTGATATACGTACTAGCATTATCATAAAATAAATCGTGATATTAATTTATATCTTCGATCGATTCAGTATGATTTATTCATACGGTAGGTTGATGTGAATAAACCTATTTAGTGTTACAATACAACGATGGTTGACAGATCGGACTGGTTCGATTAGGATGATTCCCGACTATTCGGGTGTTTTTTTTCTTTCTGGATTTCTTTTATTTAAATCGACGTGACTTATTTGAGTGATCGGGAAGGGTTCGTATTGATTTTTGAAACGAATGTTTGTTTTGATGCATGATTGTTAAAAACGTCACAAATATTCTAGACGAATGTGTATGTATGTATATAATGTCATGTAAGTGGTCATTTTAGATGTGTATTATTTATTACAGTGACGACCTTGTGTAAGACTATGTTGATACGGTGCAAGGGTGCTCAATAGGGAAGGCCTATGTCTAGCAGTGGCGACAGGCAAGTAGATTATACCGATGATGTTAAAGTGGTCTGGTATCAACAAAATCTTTTTTACATTACGGTTTTAATTTTGAAATATTTACACATCTAAATACATTTGCGATAACCATCATTATTATCACCTCGTCTATCGATTCACTGTTGGACATGGGCCTCCTCTCAGCATAACATGGGTTAAACACACAGTCTGCCAAGTACGGGTTGGCAGAAACACAAGCCTTAGAAGACATTATGGTCTACGGATGAAGATGTGCTTATTCACTGTTACAAGGAGTATTAAAAAATACAGTTACATTTCTGTTTTCAGTTATTTAACTATTTATTATGATGATCATGTACGGAACTAGTTGTAAATTATTTAAGCGATGTAATTTATTATGCCTCAAATTAGCCTAAGCTTCACTTATCTCGATCTCAAACAACGTGAAGGGATATCGACAGAGAAATAATGGCAGTCTATTAACCAATATCAGACGGTTGAGACGCGGCTGTGATCTTTGATTGACAACTTGATAAATACTTCGATCTGTCCGTGCAAAAAACATAATTCGAAGCCGTATTTGCAATTTTAATTTAACATGTTATATAGTTTTATTTTATCGATTGTTTTGTGGTGGGTAACAAACTTTAATGTGATATAACTTCAACTCAATAATTTAATTATTTTCTTCATCTTTATGGATTTATTAAATTTCGTTTCTATTAGTTTCTCTAATGAATAGAAAGGTTAAGTTTATAGTCTGCCACGCTGGTTAAACGTGCAGCAGACTTCACACATTTTATAAAACATTAATGTAAAATCTAACGTGTGTAAGTATCCTCCAGATGTTTTATTTCCACATTTGTATCTGAATAATTTTAATATTGTATATAATATTAAAATATTCAATGCACATTAATTACATATATGAATATTAAAGTAGTATTTGTATACATACAAAATGGATATTGTAATTCTAATACCTATTAACACTTTTCATTTAGTATGCCGTAAAGTAGCGGGTGTTCAAGGTACAGTTTTGCAGTCTGACCCACCTGTGGTTTGGGTTTAGTTTCCTGGTTCAAGTTTACTGCACCACAAGCAATGGTAATTAAACGTGGTTGCCTTTAACGATAGCTCCATCACGCGGCCATTGTCTGAGCACTGTGTCACAGAATGTGCAACAATGTACACGGATAATGCGCAAATTAATAATTAAACATTTAATGTATCAGATTTTACTACTGTTTAGCTTAGTCTGTGGTTTTTCAATACTCGCGTGTTCTTCTTTCGAAAATAAAACATGTACGTAGGTTCATTTTTTAATTTTAATGTAATTTATCCGTTTAAAAATAGAAGATTTGTCGCAGAATGTTATAGCTTGGGAAGGGGTTACTCAACTCTTTTTGATTTCATTTTATCTGAGAATTTTATCTAAACATTTTTAGGTAAGACTTATTATATATCTGTACATTGGGGTATATTATATAATAATCACATCTCTGCGTGTAATAGTCGTTTCTATATTTATTTGTTTAGGCACCTCTCATGCAAATGAAATTCAGTCCATGCCTTCAGTGACCTCAGACGATTGATTCTACAAAATGAGATTATTCACTGTTTAAACGTGGAACACTAAGTCGTCATACCGTGACGTCGATTTGCCCATACGAGGCATAGCTAACACTTTCGAAAGGAAATGACACAAGTCGGCCATCATTTATCTAGTACTCGGAAAACCACATCCGTCCAATGTCCTCTTTGATCCAATATTTAGCGCTAGCGTCTACATTGTGTGCAAAGGCCTTATTAGCTTCGAATATATGTGTTTCCATTATCCTTCCACTACTTGGAATTATTTATTTGGTTTTTATAATTAATCAGTTTAAACAAAAATATATGAAGTACTCATTTGTCATCTCAATTATGTACGTTTTGTTTCCGAGAGCACATAACGCATTAACGTATGGACCAGCTGCGTATGTATTAACGTGCTTTGCTTTCGTTTATACCAACGGTATTATGAAGAATGTTTGTTTTCCTCAAAAAAGCGCGCTGCTTGAAATGTCACGCGCGATCGTATATTTTGCGAATTCGCGACGTCTCCTTACACCGTGACTCAACCCAAATACACGAATATAACAAAGGCTTTACGTATATACAATGATGGTTGTTTGCAGGTTTACGGAATAACCGAGCGATGTAAATAAAGGTGAATCTCGCGGTTGACACGACGAATTTAACTTTTGTACGCCGTTTTTATGCAACGTGTCGGGCGTTTGACCGACGGATTATTGACGTGGAACATCGATGCGAGTGTCATTTCTTCAAACGAAACCTATATATCCTCGGCGTTGGTTTGTCGTTCCACTTAGCCCCTTCGGACGTGCATCGCAGTTGTATGCAAACGACATGTTATATTTTAAAAGATTCCTCGAACTATCACTCCGCCGGCGGCGCAGGCGCGCCTACACTCGGCACGCAATAAAAGCGATCGATTATTACCTATTTGTGTGAAAAGCGGAAGGAATAAGGCCAGCGCGTTCGCTGGGGCACGAGCCGCGTCCGCCGGCGACGCTCGTGAGAAGTGTCAATATTGAATCGCCTGGTATTGCTATGCTTCGAAATTGTCTCAACGATTTCGATATTTTCCAATGTCAAATATTGTGTTAATAGCTACGAGTTCATATTGTCTCTAATGTATTAATTGTTCGTCTTCCACAATCTTCGCATGCATAGATTCATTATTTCAATCACAACTTTAACAAAACTCGTTCTTATTTGCGCTTTCTACGCATAAATAAATATGTATAAAAGTAAAATTGACGCCACGGAATCTGGCACGCGTCAATCAACGGAACGTATACGAAAACCAGCGATTTGTCACTCCGCCATTTTGAGTCTTTTACAGTACTGGCGGCCATTTTGGTGACAATAATTAACAGATAGACATCTTTGACCGCCCGCTTTCTAGTTTTTGTTTCCTAAAATAATTATCATCACAATAAGCGACACGATCTCTTTCTACTTACCGCTGTTGCGGTATTTTGAATAAAATTAAGTAGCTGAATAATGTCAATTCAGTTTGTTAGTTCGGCTAGGACTCACTTATTCTGTTAGAAAATCGTAAAAGAAAAATTCAGGTTAATTTGTGTTCTATGTGTATATATATGTATTTGTTTTACGCTTATATAAACATTTCAAAAGAACTACATGATATGAGCTGTATTGAACATAATTTAGTTTAGTGTTAAGCGTAATGATCTCTAGAAACTAATGTGTAATCTGTGAGCAAAAAGTTGGCATAGGAAGTGTTTTAGTAAAACATTGAGAGCGTTAAACAGCTGTCGAGCATGAGGTTAGCGCCGCGTCGCTGCATCCACCGCGTCAAGCCAGGGTTGTCTGACTCAGTTTGTTTTGTCCTACCCATATTATTATTACGTACTTTATCACAAATAAGTCACATTATTTCAAGATCTCTAGTATTTACTACGACTCAAAGTAAATGTAAATGAATATTTATTTGATTTTATCTCATTATTCATCTTATTAATGTTTTCAATAATTATTATTAATTACTGTGTGATCAAAATTCCGAAGAAAATCATCATTTATATTTTCTGTGATGTCTGGACTCTGCTCGGTTACAAATCTGGCGGCCCTATGCGTTACATGTACACGCTCGTCACGCCGTCAATAGGTCAGGTTATTTACCTCTCCTTATCACCTTTTGTTTTGCTCAAATACTTTAGCTACGCTGAACGCTTGTAGCTTCCTGACATTGACTTTTCAGCTAACCATCAGTAATCGACTTGACCAACATGTTCATATATTATAATGTTATATGTGCTATTGTGGAAAGGCGTATAAATTAAAGAAACCCCGGTTCCTAGAAAAACAAAAAAGCGATTGAACAAAAAAGGAAAAACATCGAGGGAATGTTTGAACAAGATATCACTAAAGATCGAACAGCGAAGGACAACAGTGAAATAGAAGAAGCCAAAGCGATTGGAAGGGATGGCTAACAATAAAACCATCGGAGGCCGATCGGCGATACAGGTCCTTGTGTCCACATTAGCATCTCGACGCAGGAGTGTGTGCAAACAGCGAGGGTCATCTGATGAAATGTTCAAAGGCTTTTAGTTCCCGAGAATTATTAAATGAAGCCCCAGGATCGTAATGTAAACACGATGTGTTTGTCGAGCCAAGAACCTGTTGCTTTGTCGACGGTTTGATGCGTGCTTCGACTTATTGGCGGTTATTTTATGTCCGCTAATGTTAATGTTACTACAGCAGTTAATTTTGCAACATTGTGACGCGTTCGAAAGCTATCCGTCTCAAAGATATCGATTTCTATGCATCTTTGTTCAGTTTTATTTCGATGTTCAATAGCACCTTTGTGTAGCACCAGTAAAACTGCATCTTGAAGTACAATTATTTATAGATCTGATATAAATCACAGGATCCTCGATTATGAGTGTTACAATGTAGGGGTATTAAGGTGAGTTATTTAATATATCATGGAATGTGTTAATCGCCTTCTACAATTTGCGATTTCTTCACATATAATGCAAACGCAACGTCGAGATTTCCCTTTGCCGTCAACAATACGTTGTACAAATGAGTGTCGCAATCTCGTGAAACAGCAGATATGTTGTGTGGATATCTAGGCAAACACGTAGGCCGGTCTAGGTAAACAAGCAGGTAGCAGGATCCCGGGTGCTAACTCCGCTAATGTGTGGACAAAGCTCGTCGTGACGGATCCCGCTAATAAATGTTCCAGGGAGTACGGGTGCGCGAACATTTACATCACGTTGCCTGCGGGAACCCACTTGTACGAGTAAGAACATTCGTTGTTCCTTTTAACTTTGTGGACCATTGGAAACATGGTTACATTTGGTGTTGACATGTTATTTTCTCAGTGAGCTAGTCTAGGCGATTTTATATTAAGTGTTTTATCGCTGTCAAACATTTCGACATCTTTATATCACGCCGTAACACCAATGGGAATGTCCATTGGCATTAACATCTTAATGTCCAATATTTTATTACCGATGATATTTGCTTTGCATACCAAACACGTCGAACGCACACGACATCTTTCATTACACGTTTCTATTTGATTTCGCCTCATAAATGGTGCTCGCGTAGACACGATTATGATTTCTATCACAAATATAACATTGTATAAAGGAGCGGCGTTTTCACCAATTGCTATTGCTTCACAATTGTCGGTAATATCTCTACGTTAATAGGATCCAATATTCAATGTCACAAAAATCAATTTCAATTCCGATAGCCGAAGGTGTGCCGGTAATCTCCACATAAAGCGATGCGTACTTTGCGTTAGTAACGGTGGTACGTAACTTCATTGATGGGGCTTTTAAGTGTTGATGGTGCACGAAAATAGATTTTATGTCTTCCGAGTTAGGATTGTTGTCGTGTGTCAATAAGTGATCTAAAAAGCGTTAATCAGTGGTGTGTCCTCCTCGTTACATCGAAGTGAGTATTGCTTCGGGAATCTTCTGAGAATATCTTTGAGTTCACTCCCGTGTTTATCCAAAACATAGGCGTCTTCGTCTTTAATGGTTCCGAAGATAAAATTTCACTTTTGTTTTTTAATGGAGTGACATTGATTGGAAATATCGCTTTGTGTTAGTATATCAAGGTTTTGTGTTGCGAACATTAAAATGAAAATCTGCTCTAAAAAGTTGCTTGTCATTTTAAGGATTTGGTGTTACTTAACTTTCTTGTATTAAATCTTGCAGTTGCTTAGATTGTGAATTTTACGCGGAATAGTTTTCAATTTAGTTACACAGGTTAGTATGCGAGTACCTTAAGGGCGTACGCTTACAATGTTGGTACGAGCATCACAAAGAGCGCGATGTGTTAAGTTGTAGTGAAATTCCGGTCACTTTTATTGACTTATTCAATATCGCGTACGAGTCGTACCTTTTCAATCGGCCCACTAAACAACTTACAGTTAATATTATATTATAAAATCACGCGAGAGATTTCAACAAAGTCCCAGTCTCATATTCTGTTTGCGGTCGCATTAGCGTGCGTTGTGTTAACGCTATCCTACTTATCGGTGCGCGCAACTGTTGGTTTTTACATTTCGTGTCTCGATAATAATATATTAATATTTTAGCGTTAGCTGACTCACTTAATTTCGTGTCCAATCTACCGTTCAGTGTAGTTCACCCCGTATGCATTTGACTGACTCTTTATTGATAGAGCGTTTAATAAAATTGCGGTCACAACAATAAGGAAAAAAGTTCACGGAATTCAGTAGCAGTTTGAAACCATGAGAAAGTCGAATAATATAATAAGGTACGGTTAGGATAGTACCATGAAAGCAACTAGGGGTTCTGTAGCGATTAATTAATTGGTTTAGTAGAAAAAAAAACGAAAAAGAGGAGAATCTATTTTAAGCTGTTTTAGTACCCATAAAATAACATTTTGAATTAATTAATAACGATACTCTGAAGGATTCATTATATAACAAACTTGAAATTCAATGCACATTTCAGTTCTCAACACTTGTTTAAATCTGTTTTGTTCGGTTAATAATTTAGCTACTGCTACTATTGCGCTATTTTTAATTTTGCTGCATAAAATGTCACTGATACGGACCCCTAAAAAGAGGGCATCGAGGGAAGCTTGCGTGTTGTTCCGAGTGGAGCGTTTATCCGAACGAAACATTTCACCGATAATAACTCCACACAATATAATAATGCGAATAATAAATAAAAATGGGAATAAAAAAACAATAATTTTAATGTCGTAATTGGGAGCCGCGGGCCGGCGAGCGTTCATTTTGACGAGAGATCTGATTGCCGCCCTTCGCCTCGCTACAGTTTTGTTATATTGATTCCGTTCGTACCTCCAGTAGTGCGGCCGCGTCGGGACTGGTTCGCCAACATCATTACCGGCGTTCGCGGTAAATGAAAACACTCGCATTACCCACCGTCGCTTTCATCGTAATTCAAACTTGCGAATTGTCTCCAGCGGCAACATTTCTCCCTCGCCAGCGCCTCTCGCCCGCAACACATGCGTCCCGTTAAAACCGATCCATCCACACTGCGATTGTTATAATTGTCTGTTCGCGCTATCCGTTTGCGTCGATTGTAAAGTTTAAATCGAAGTTTATTTAACAGACGAGTATTAGACGTAGAGGCGTGTTAAATGTTATGTAAGATTGATCTGGCGTTAAAAATATTAGGTTATGTTTAAACAAACATGTATTGAGGGGAATAGAAAACAAAATATTATATTCCTTATTTAGGTTTATTATTATTATCTATATCGTTACACCAGGTCCATTACGGGTAAGCAGAGGGGTTTGATTGCCAAATGTCGTTAGCTTTACAGGCCCTAACATAGATTAAAATTTGCAGCGAAAAAAGATCTTTTGTATCATTCTCGTATTTTTGATACTTTAAATCCTCATCAAGTATAAGGTAGACACAAAACGAGGATTTGTTGTCAACACAACGGCACATTCAGTACTTCTTAGTAGTAATTAGAGCCTGGGGACAAGTTTGCGGATTCTGACATGTGTTAGCGCCTATTGCATACTTAGTACATGTGGCATGCGATTATTGTGCATGTATGTATATAAAAATTGGCATACTTTTTGTATATTTTTAAATTTGAAGCTTGTGATGACTTATAGAATTTTGTATGTATTTATATGCACTTGATTAAATTTATTGAATTACATATCAGTTTTTTTTTTAATTTATATACTTTATTGACAGGAGTTAAATAGTTGCCTTATTATTCGAAAATCGAAAATTCATGGTTTTATCCACGAAATGTTAGTTTACTAATTAATTTCATTATATTTCATTCCTTTGGGAGTTCACGAAACGTACATCATTAGACGTATAATATATTGATCACGTAATTTATTTCCTTCATAACAATCCATCAGTTTCGCGAGGAACAGCAGAACTCATGTGGTATTTACGTAATTATTATACATAAACAAACGCAGATAGAAAACAAAATGCGATGCAATAATATATTTAGCTGGAACTAATCAAATATTGACTACATTGTATGTTATTGAGCTATCGATAACATTGTATTTAAGTATTGACTCGTGATTATCGGTTCGTATTAATTATAATCTCCTCCAAATCCAGATATCCGAACGTGTTTCCTTTGCTGCTAATATAAATACTTTTTGTCGGTTGCTACAATATTGCAAACTAACGTTTAGATCGGTTCTGGAGGAGTTGGAATGATGTTCTCGCTGGAAGTAACTGCTAATAATCTGTTACTTTCTTGTTCGTGATTTATTTGTATATTTCAATCCGATTTGATTTTAAAAGGCTAAGTTATCTTATAATCACACCTGATACGGTCTTATGGTCTGAAATAAATATTATTGTTTTTAACTATAGTACTTTTTTTTTTTTTTTTTCAACCCACTACGATTCCACTGTTGGAATACGGGTCCTCCCTCATATT
>DWMG01000112.1:0-25571 GCA_018244855.1 Elbella merops
AGCCTCATGTTTTCGTGCAGGGGAAAAATGAATTACGATCCATTTGAAGGAAGTATTAATATCAATAATGTTTGGGCACTTTTATTTCTTGAACAATTTACTTATGTAGGTCGTTTTATTAATTTATGGGTGTACATAAACGAAGCTTACTAATATCCTCATCAATGAAACACTAATAATAATGCATTATAAAAATCTAATTATGAAATTGTTTCCTAGCGGTTACCTGTAAGCCGTTATTTTAAAATTGGAATACCACGGCATAACCGCACAATCATTTAATAAATTTTAAACATTTCCTTGTACATTACTGACATTTTTTGAATTTTTGCTTTAGATCTTACCAGGAAGCGCGGAATGACGCTTCTCACATTCGCAAAATAAATAGGCCACCCATTCATTTCTTTGTGGGAAATTGGGATAGCTTTTTGTGCCACGAGGACTGGCTCTTGTCGCACTGAGGGGTATATTTTAGATATTGAAATATGGACGTACGTTGCTGTATAATGTGGGTTTAATAATTTCGTTTTTGAGATAACAAACAAATCATTCTTTTTTTTGCGTAGCATCTTAAAAAAGATTGATTGACCTATTTTCCTCTAGAAATTTCGTCAGAGGTATAATATCAGGGTAAGCATATACAAAAAAACTAAGCGCGTATCGTGGGCGAGGAATCTCTTCGATTAGCATTGATATAGGTACATAGTTTGCAAATATCTATGACAATCAAATTGATAAAATAAATTAAGCAGGTAAAACGCAAAACTCATTAGATGAAAGTGTTTCAATGAGTATCTTTAAATCCCGACCCTTTATTGTGAAATTCGATCTAAATATTATGATTTAAAGTTGAAATAAACCTCTCGACCGGAGAGGGCACCAATTTAGCAGTGTTTTAGCGCAAATAATACTGATGAATTCAGCGCGGCTCTCGACTCAAGTTGAGAACATTCGAAATACTTTGGGCCCGTCGTGGACTTTAAGTAAGTACAGTTGTTTTGCATCGCGTTCTCAATTGCGGGTTTGTGGAAAGCGGGATTTGTTTTACATATTATTTTGTAAAGGTATATTTAGTTTTTCGTAGTATTATGTTCTTTCTTTTCTATCTTATTTCTATGTATGTGTGTCATCTATTTCTGTAAACACGTTATTCGTATTTTTTCTGGAAGCTCATCAAACATATTATGTGTAAGCAATAACAGCACATGCGTTGTTTATTAACTTTATCTCGTGACCGTTAAGAGTTAAAATAAATAAATGTACATATGTCTTTATCATAGATATTGTAATAAGTCCGTAAGTGTTACAAAACGACCTGAGAAATTTAAATCCTGCGAGCATCTAGGCGTGATTATTGACGTCAAAGGCATTTCCTTTAATTATTCGACCGTTAGAAATGTTAAACATTTCGACAATCAACGCTCCGCGACGAGTGCGAAGGCTAACTTCCATCAGGCAATTAACGGCATTTGCAATTCCGAATTTGCCATCGTTAACGACAGATAAAAAATATCCGGGAAAAAACTTTTTAAAGTGCGAAAAGTAAACACAGGGTGGGAACGAAACGGTTATACTGCGGAAAATTTCGAGAATAAATAATTAACAATAATTATAATAAGAAAATTTAATTTTGATTCATTAAGGAAGGCAGCATTTATACTATACTTTAAACCTTTAAATGTAGTGGACAACAGGATAAATAGTTATGACCAAACTGGTCTGTCCATATTGTGTTTAGATTGTATAATTAAATAAATAAACAGGCATTATTGGCACTTTGGTTCAAAGTACAGTATAAAAACAGTATACGTGTATTATACATGTCTAATACACACACCTATGTATTCGCATCGATATTTTAAATACTGAACGCAAATATTAATAAAATAATATAAGGAAACATAAAATAATTTCAAGACATGAATTTAAAGGCAAATTAATAAATTTTTAAACACGTCGTCTAATTACGTTTATTCTTTACTTAGAACTCTTTAGACTGCTTTTGTGGAGATTTCAGTGTTGTTTTATTCCCTCGTCCAGTTTTTATGAATATTTAAAACTTAAAATTCGACTTGTGAAGTCTGTATAAGGGCGCAGATGTACCTGAAACAATAAAAATGTACATTAATATTCATGCTTTCTTGTCTAGCATTTATTTATTGGTAGATATTATATTTTTCATCAGTACTAAACCGGTACTGTTATTTGTTTTCATACAAATACAAAGGTATTAAGAATAAGGTTAAAATTATGTAAATGCATCATTTAAGCGCTTATATTCTACGTTAACGATGTGCTCGAGTATTGTGCTATCACTTATTTTCATTACTAGATATATTTAAAGCCAAATGTGGTCTATACACCTTTAAATCGTTCCATAGCCACGTATTCCACTAACTATACTTATGACCCTCACCAACCGAGAACAACACGTGAGTCTGCAATGAGTCATTAGGTAAGCATAACAGAGGTGACCCGGAACGGTCTCGAGGACTGATGCTTTGTGACCGCACGCTCGGGAGACACTTGGGTCACAATCATTCTTCACATTCACCGGCATCATTTTGTTAATACACGTTAGCAAACAGCTACAATAAGATGAAATTGATTTACAGCATAAAAAGAATTTTAATTTTCTTGTATGAAATTGTAAGAAAAGAAGTTACAACGAAGAAATATATTGTCTGTATATTTTTTAAAAGTCTCATTAACCGAGAACAGCACGTGAGTCCGCAGCGCGTCATTAGGAGACCGGCGTAATGAGCGTGACTCGGGACGGACTCGAGAACTGTTGCTTTGTGACCCCGCTTCCGGGTCACACTTGGAATTCACTTATTAAATCTTTCATATTCCTGATCACACGTGTGGTCATTATCTGTTTTACTGAAAACCAACGCGTTTTTCAGTAATTTATGTTTTTTTACATAAGACATTTATCGGTCTGTTGATTGAACAGTTAGTGATTAAATGTTGAGTCGGGAATTGAGGGTTTGATTCCCTTCTGGAATATACATTTCTTTCGTATCATCATCCTGCAGATATCAGAGCAAATCAGAGCTATCAGAGCAAAGCTTCTTGTACTGTACCGGGCTTTTAGTTGTGACTAAAGCTTTTAGTTCAGACGATCGCCATAGTGTTGTCTATTGTATGGAAGGGAAAAATAGAGGCAGATGATGTTGATTTGTGCTTCTAAGATAGAGTTTGAAATCTTTTACACCTATTTTTAATAACAGTAGTACGTATTCGATTACCTTTAATAAAGTCTTTAGCGTTAGGATTTAACTGTTTTACATTTCAAAATAATTACATTTTCGCTTTGGCATCATTAACACGATTTGTATTAACAAACCGTATAATCTATTTTCGATGTAATTCGATGTAGTTAATATTAAACACAGCTACGAGTTAATTACAGTCATCAGACTGAGAGACGTTGCCGATTAGAGATGTTAGCGATCCAAGTGTACATTCGTGAGATTGTAAGCGCTACCTTGTTTGCGTAATCAACCGATTTGCTTGATCGTATCTTACTGGCTTGTCTCACCGCGAGTAGGTAGCAAAACGACACTCGGAATTAGTGTATTTATTATAAATGATGCGCTGTTAATAGAGGTTGATGTTAATTGGTGTAGCATTGCAATGTAGATATTCATTTTCAAACACGTTTAAGGTTCTATATGGCATCTGTTATATACTATTTTATAATATATTAAATGTAGATGCGTCCTTAGATGGCTTACGCATGCCTAGAGTAGTCTAATAACATTTCCTTTCAGGAGTCCAAGGATATGTGACACGATATTCCACTGTTTGGTCGTTCGAATAAGATTTCGTAAGATTAGTTGATAAGTTTTGTTACCAATGAGGGATTAAGTGTCACATGTCGTACCCTCTCTATCACTTTAAAGTCAAATACAGCAATTCGAATTTTCTAAAATTTTTTCTCAGCCATTGCCAACGTTGGAAGTTTTACAATTTCACTGAATAAGACAGCCTGTATACTGTTGGATAATAAAATTGTTGACATTATTGTATATATATTATGTATTATATATTTTATACATTCATTTGCCCGTCAACGGTCATCTCTATGAGTAGATTTGTAATATACACGACTGTAAAAAGTAATTAAGTCGTATTAGCAGTTGAAAGCTCTTAATTTCTTACATTTCGAATCAAATATAAAGGTAATAAGGAAAAAGCAGCAAACAACCTGTTGTCATGCGACACAAACACGACGAATCGCATTTTTTGTTTTGTAAACCGATTCGAACATTTCTCATAACATTGACTGCGTGCCGAAGGAGCGGAGGAAAACAAGACCGAATGAAAAGACAGATTGAATGGGGAACGAATATCTGAGCGAATATCGAAGATTGAAAATAATCGGCCCCACTTCGTTCTCGGTGTGTCATGGCGGAATATTTTGCGGAAAATAATCGATAAATATTGAATGTTTGATGGAATGACCGAGTGTTTGGAAAATTATGTAAATAGTAATGGTATTCTTTAGATCTAAACACAGTCATTTCGTTTAAAATTTCATATACATTTCGCGATCCCCATTGTTTGAATGACAAAACCTATACATAATGTTTTACATAACTTTTAAGTTCTTTGTATTTGTAATTGTTTAAACATCGATTGTATCAATTATGTAAAGGTGAAAAATTATATAAATTGAACAGCTCTCTCCTCATGTAAAATTCTTCTTCTTCTTTGTAAAATAAAATCTAGACTATTAAAACTAAAACTAACTTCCATAAGAAAATATTAAAACATTTGAAAGAAAAACTGTAAAGGTACACACCTTTAGGGGCAAATTATTAATAGTACAAGTATCAGAATTAGTTTAAGCTTTTAATGAAATTAATAAATGGTTCGGTCATTAGCGAACACGGGGCGTCCAAATTGTGTATTATTAAAGTAATTTGTGCCGATTATAAGGACCTTTTAGATCATATTTGCTGCCGGCTTAATTTACAAATATTCTTGGGAAAATTTATTCAAATTCTAAGGGGCTTGTTTCCTCAAAAATACTGAATGCCTGTTTCAATTAACGACTATATTTATAAAGACATTTCTGTTTTGATAGGGCGTTTTTTTGTGATACTTTAAACCAATGAAATTCATTGCCAACATATCACTTTTACAAAAGTTTCACATGTTAGTTACAAGAACTGGATCTTCATTAGAATGACAACAATTTTCCCTTATAGGACTGTTGACAAAAATCCTCGGCTGCTATTCATCGAGCACTCGGAGGCGTTTTGGCATGCAAAAGAGTTCTTTGTTTTTTTAATACAGTAGGACGCGTTCTTTCAACCACTCGACGTGGCTCCATTCAGATGTAGGGAGCGGTGCCAGCTCCCAATATTTTTTGCAAGGTTCTATCATTTGGAAAGAGGATATATAGGTCAAGATATCATCCTCTCATAGGTCAGCTAAAGCTTAGTTCTACGAGACGTTTTCATAAATTAGTTTTTAATTACAAAGAGAACAAGTGGCGCCGAGATGCGCTTTAGAAGAGACGATTCATTTTAAAAAACATCTCAAAGCATTTTTCTCATACGTATTTATAAATAGAAGATAACAAACGTTTTTCTACATTATTGTTGATTTAACACATATGTTTAGAAATAAAGACCTTATTTTGTGGTTAGAAATACTTCCATGATAATGGAATACACGCCTATCAGTTTCGGTGATTTTTTATTATGTTTCTTATATTAATAATAATCGAGTCTGGCACGCTGACGAAGTGCGGTTTGGCAGACTTAACACACCTTAGATTTTTTTTTTTAATTTAGGAGAACGATATCAAGGTGTGACTTTTAGCTTAGACGCATCGGACACGCGTATACTGCTACGCAGCAAAATCATGTAGGCATTCATAGCTTATGTGTTTCCTCATGTATCAGTAGTAGTAAGGCGAAATCATACAAAGTTGGAATAACTTTGTACTGCGCGATATTAAATTATCTGTGCCTTCCTACGCGCCAGGCGGCTATGTTTAAGCATGGGTTCAGGGTATTTGGACATACATATATTGTGATTGTGCAGTATGGGTTATGGAAATATATTATTAAACACTTTCACATTATAATTACAGCTTGACAAAAGTTTAGCGCGAATAATATTCGAACCAGCCTTAATTGATTTCATTTTATCGGTTTATACAAATTGGCGTCGAATCGCTATCGTAGTTTCCAAGTTAAAACGGAATATAAATAAGCAGTACAAGTACAGATCGAAAAAATTAATATTCATAGCCTCCGACTGAATATTGAAGGCAATAATTACAAAAGCTGGCATTACCCCTTCGAAGCGTAATATTGTTGCCAGTTCTCTACCGCAATTTATATTCCAAAAATAATCATGATTAATTTTTATTTAAACTGAACCTGTATTAATTTACTGTATTTTTTTCTGGTAGTGGCTCGGAGTCTGCATCTATGCCCGGTGTATGGCAATAGGCTCACCAACTGTTCCATTGTGGGACGCACACGTAACCAGTGAAACGCGAGAGTGTATTAGACTTCTTTGCCTATCCCTTGCAGGATTACTGGCGTGACGCCACTTTATATAGGTTTCTTTTGTGTGACATTTGTGTGACTCTAGTTAAAAGTGTTGATCCGTGCGCGCTTACTATTTCAGTACATCATTACTATCATGGACCATTTCATTATTTCACTAATTGACACGGGTCTTCTCTTAGAATGTAAAAGGTTAAGACTACTGCCTACCACGTTGTTTAAATACGGATTATCAGATGTCACACGCCTTAGAGAACCTAATGGATAACTCTAAGTTGTGGGTTATTACATAAATCAGTAATTCCCAAAGTATGGGTCGCAACCCACTGGTGGGCTATTGTGTGAGCTTTTAAAAAATAGGACGATAGGAACGATCCGGCTGACGAACGGACAACTACAGGCCGATGGCAAATTGAACTAACTGAAATTGATCCAATTCGTTGAGATTAAAAATATTTAATTAATGATGAAGTGAATGACGCGTTTATAATGACAAAAATAAGAAACAAATATAGCTCTCATTAAAAAGAGGCACACTTTTATTAGTATTAGAGTTTTTAATTATAACCGAATTCTTTTTCTCGTTTCGACAACCTTAATCCATATAGTTATGTTGCTTTTTATTTCATGTAAATCAGGATTTGAGCCTTGAATTACGAATTTTCGTTGGGTAGCCGCGGTCTAGACTACTTTGGGAATCACTGACTCATTAGTGTATTAAGTGCTTTTTATAAATAAATAAGAATTATATTACAGTTACGAATCGAGATATTTAATAACGGTTCTCCTCAATTCTGAATATAGAATACGGGCATCACAAATATTATCCGTACTAAGGATATAATAATAAAGATCAATTTATTTCAATGACGAGTACAACAGTTCAACTGCTAAAATAACAAAGGTAACAGAAACATTTCGTTTGTTACGTAACAAACGAACGTTGCGATATTAAAGGTAGTTGTAAATTTTGTTACAAATATGAATTGCATGTTACGGTGGCAATTATAGAGAGAGAAATGAGGCACGTTCAGCTTCGAATGCAAATGTCGACATTAGCGGATTAAAGCCCTCGTCGGTATTAATAGCCGAATGGCGTGATGTAAATAAAAATGAGGGACACTTTTTAATTTTCACATCTGTCGTACTTGCGGCCCTTCGTGTTTACATTCGTTAGTACTAGGTGCACCATTATTTCTGCTCCACTCGGACACTGGAAACTGGATGGGTTCTGGCGTTAAGTCATATCAATGATCGCTCAAACATATCCAGTATAATTTTAGAACTACATACTTCTGACTGAAATGGTTAAAATGTGATATATTTATTTATGTATAATATAATGACATGGCAAATAGGAGATATGAAAGACTTATTAGCTTAATGATACAGGAAAACAGTAAAACTTAATAATAATATTGCCCTATAAAGTAATATAAATAAATATAAACACAGTATAATACACCAAATCAACACATGCACAGCTGTAGAGGCATACACATATATACAATACATACATCGTTAAATGTACGGATTCGCCCGCTGGGACTTTTATATAACCGTCGAGATTTGACAGCTATTACTTATTGAAAACTGATCGTTATGTAACCATTTAGAACACTCAAGACAGATACGAGTGTTAACTTTGGAATATACTGGCACGTTTTGGCATAAATGTATTGTGCTTTATACAAACCATTGTCCGATCACAATCCAATCGTGTGTGTACCCAATTGTTAGCCCTTAATAAGGTCAAAAGGGATGAATAGTCGTGCAAAAGTCGGCGAGTCGTATATAATATTTAATGGGTCTTTCAAAACAAATTTTAATACGAGTTCACTCGATAAGGAACAATCGAGTTAGTTATTGATTATCAATATATTTAAGTGCATTTTATCTACTCATAGGGCTAGTTAGGCTTTTGGTATCTAAGAGATTAAGGGTACTTAATTTAGTTTTTAATTTTATAAAATATTTTTTTATATAATGATAATAGTGGTCGCTTTTAGCTTGTAATATGGGACGCCATTTTGAGTAGTTTAAGTATCTAAAAATTTGTGTAATGGCAACTGCGTGACGGTTTGACTTCCTGTGACTGACGTGAGTTGGTAAGGTAAGGATTATTCCATAAGAGTTAAACGTAACATGGTGAAACGTGGGAGTGTACTACACTCCTCTTCCTACCCTCGATTACAGTAACAGGCGTAATGTTACGTTTTTTTTTGAAAATACTCCACATAAAACTTTATATCTTAGCCATAAAAAAATATTACATATTAGTTTAGCCACAAAATTACGCATTCATTTGCATTCAGTACTACTCGACGTTGTACGGTCGGCAGATTATAAAATCCGTACTTCGCTTTAATTAAACGAAATGACAGCTCGTCTGGGTATTTAAATAACAGATGGTCAGGCGGCGATGTGTCATTTCTGACAGTTGTTACGATTCATTAAACTCGATTCACATACCAGTGGACCGCACCGCACAGACAGAGTATTTTTATTTCTACCACATACTAGACGCCAGACAGACCAAATGAAAGCAGATTTTTAACTACATTTTAATTGGTTTCTACGAGTTTACAACATGAATTAAAATAGTAGCAATAATACTCCATTAAAAGGCGAAAAATGATCTTAAAGGATTCAGATAGATACTCATGTGCAGACATCTCGCGGCCGGTACAAACAAATGTCACCTTCGATACTTACGACAACCATAGATAATATATACATAGATAACCTTGTATAACATCACGCGCGTACATCTCTGAAGGGTAGACAGAGGAGTTGGGTACTCAAACTTTGTTCGGATAATGTTATATGTACCCTGAAATACATGGTGAGTGTATTGTCATGCAAAAAAAAGTTATTATCCGTGTTCATAGGTATGTTGCACGTATGGAATGCTATGTGAATAGAGCTTTATAAGAGAATGTATTGCGTCGCACCGTCATCTATAAATATGCAATTCCAGCCATATCATTACCGCTGTAACATTAAACGGAGTGACATTTTAATTTTCGTATTCGCTGTAATAATGCAGCCCCTACGCTGTTTTGAGGACGGCGTTAAAACGACATGGCTATTAATTGATTACATGCAGTTAATTGTAATTATGTCATCATACTAGGTCCCATACGGTGTAGCAGAGAGCACCGAATGTTTCCAGCCTTACAGACTTGAAGAACTTTTTCTACAGTCATCACTCGCTTTGTAATTTTAAGAAATTTAATATTAGTAAAGTAATATAACTTCATTTGCCAAAAACGTGGTTTCATTTTCATCTCATTTATGTCTACCCTGTAGGGGGCTTGGCGTGAAGATATGTATGTATGTATGTATTTATTCCGAAATATTTGCTTCTCTGCCAGTCGACATAACAACGTAAACATGTTAGATCCACATATAAACTGGCAAACAGAACACACGGTAGGTGGGGAACAAAAATTCAATCATCACATTTCCTTGTCGCCACGTCGCGCGGAAAGTGTTCAGACGTAGCATTTAATATTCACAAATTGAATCACGGATGGAAATTTTAAATCAGCTCGGTCCACTCAGCGAAATCTCGAACATCCAAAACTAATGTCCACACAGTAAAAAGAGCAAACATTGAATTTGTTCTATTCCACCGTTTCAGTCATATCGTATTCTAGGAGGGGCGCTGTGAAAAGGCTGCCATGTGCGGCGCGCCGGCTAATTCAATAATTGTAGCGTATAGTGCCTGCACGCCTTTAAAAATAGCATTTTCAGTGTTTTCTTGATTTTCGGACTGCCTTTCATATCTGATGCAATTAACTGGCGCGATCCTCGTGCTTCTTTTATATTTTACACACGAAATCAAATAATTCAACGTGCTCGCACAGACTAAGTTGGTTATATCGTGTGTTTCAAAATGCAAATTAATCCAAACTAACTCCGTAGGTCATTTACCGTTTTATGTTTGTTCCCTTATAGTCTCAAGTTAAATTATTAAGGAGAACTATGTACATAGATATAAATACGCTTGTGTGCTTAGTATAAGTATTTCAAAGTCCTATGATATAGATAATCGTTTACTATTAGTATGAACAAGACATTATATTTATTCATATACTATTGTAATCTCTATTGAGACTAAAACATTTTGTCTGTAATAATCTGTTTGGTTTACTAAACATTTTTAGTAATTATTAATGATTAAAAACTGTTGGTTATTTTGGTGAAATTAGCATCGATCACATGTGAAATGAACACACATCCGTGAGAATTTATTTAGTTTAGCTACAATAATTCTTGTAGACGTCACGAAACATCAAAATCACTAACATTCGCAAAATCCTCGCTTGCTCAGTTCTATAGTGTAACGCAGATTATCAAAACCTTACAAATATGACCTGGATTAAACGAAAATAACGTTTACACGTGTAAGTTTTGTTCTGAATTTAAATTTTAAGCGGCGGTACAAAAACCGGCCGTTTTATTACTGCGTTTTGTAGTCGCCCATTCTCTTCGAATAAAAGCTAGAGGAGCCAAATACGAATAAACTTTGCTGAACTTTTTTATTTGAAAAGTTTTCGTGCTTGTTGTCGAATGTATGGTATTTATAGGTTTGTGTTGCGATTTAGAAGGCCATTGTGTGTGTGGAGTACGGCGGTTGTGATATATTTAGGAATTAGAAGTCGGCGTGTATTTAATTTTTCTGAATCTTTCATCAGACATCACTTAAACAGATATAGAATGTAGACGATAAACCTCATGTCTATAAAGCTATATTTGGCACATTGTGCGCACTGCCTACAACAATACAATTCAACGAAACATATAAAATATATAGATAATACGACGATGTTAGGTATAGCTAATGTAGATAATTGCAATAACACATAAGTAATAATACATTTCCCTCATATTTGCAATTATAGGCACGTTCCAGAGTTTACGTAATTGTTCAAATAACGGAACAGTATTGTTTTAACGAACGTTAACAATACTGGCGCCGCTGCCAACCTTCTGTGTGACTTGTGCGAATTATACAATAAATCCTTCGTGATACGTATTTGTAATGATTATTTATTTTATTCACATACATACTCGTAAGTCTAAAAATATATTAACAAATTTTATAAAATTTTCACAATAAAAACAATTAGACAATATGCAACTGTATTACATGAGAGTTTAAGCACCGACATTATCCATAAATCCATCGAACATCATTGATTTCACCCCACCGAGCTAAGTACTCGTAGCTGGACGACGAGCGCACGTCGAAACACAGCATTAAAATACTGCAACAAGCGATGCGGCGGAGTGTGGACCAGCCGGCTTTTGGTCCATCATCAAATATGTATGATTTTGATTCAAAGGGATTTATTTTGCAATGCGATGCGATGCAGCTTTCCTAATTACGTAAACTGGACTCGATGCTTTCAAATCTTTTGAGATATTGATCAAAATTTTATATAAAATCTAAATTATTATTTTATATAGAGATTGAGAGATAGGGATATTTCGCACTCCCTGCTCCCCGCCTACCCCGTAAGAGACCTGGCATGAATACACGTACATGTGTATGTATTATTTTAAATGACGAACAAAAGGTTTTTTGGGTTTTGCTAAGTTAAAATTAGTACGCTCATCCCTATTACATGGTGCAAATAACATAACAGGTGAAAAGTGACTGTACTACATTCTACTCTGTCCCTTCAGGGCAATACAGGCGTGAAATTATGTAATTATTTTTGCAATTATTCGACTGTTGGTCATAGATCTTCTTTCATAATGGAAACGTTTAAGGCGATCTTTTGCCACGGTCGCCAAATGTGGATTGGCAGACTTTGCACGCCTTAAAGAATACGATGGCAAACACAACGTACTTAGTTTTATTTACGACGTTTTCCTTCACCTTTGATTTTTTATTTTAAAATGGCATGCTATCTGAACTGCGTGCCTGGTAGAACCCCAAAACTCCTAAATTCAAAATTAACGAACTGGCTGAATTATTACTGCCTATTACTGCTCATTTCAACATGCTTAATGTATGTATATGAAGCCCTAAATTGGCCCAAAAAAAAGTTCGTAACAATTATGAAATACTTAAAATTTAGATCCGTCAAGTTATCAAAATCAGATTCTGCGTAGTTTTAAAATCGCTCCAGTAACTTACTTCGTCGTACTTGAGCTTAGCGAGTAAACTAGATATGAACTTCTAATTTATTCACTTATCGGTTCAAAACTTCATAAAATTTGTGCCACATCTTGACCGAGAACCTAATTTATATTACGGATTTTTTTATATAAATCATTCGTAATTTTTCATGTTCATTCATGTTGACAATATTTATATTTTAATCCATATACACTTATCTAAATACATAAAATTATTGTGCTTTAAAACATAAAGTCTTCAACCCATAACTAGAACCTACCTCGTTTAACAAACCAGTGCAAATCTGAACCATCATTTACCACATAACTACCTTCAATTGAACAATACTCGTAGACAACTACTAATGTTGCTAGTCCTGAAGCTCACAAAAGATTGTGTGCCCCACGTGAATGGGCAAGTCTTGTCAACGGATTGATTAGAGTTAAAAAAACATGATACTTGCAGTAGTTTTTACTGGAAACAAAGTACAACCGACCAAAAATAATTTAAGAGACTGCACATGTGATGCTACTTCCAAACGCTACAGTCTATCCTCAACGCACCCTAACTTAAATATCACAGCGTTACATTTACAAACATGATACGCACTTTATGACACATATTTAGTCAAAATTGTTAATTTTTAAGATTACTACTCAACACTAATCAAAGACGCACATTAAAACCGCAATGAATGCCACCAATTATAACATAACTATAGTCTATTTCACAATTAGTGATGAAATTCGAAATGACTATAATCTATTTTACACGTGTAAGCTGCTTGTAAGCTCAGAGGCTTATTTTGCATTAACTGTAACTATACACAGTGTATAGATAGTAGGTTGTCAGCAACTAGCACCGGTGTTAACGGGTAATGAAAATTTCTCATGAATATGCATCTATTTACGTTTAACTAGCAACCCACCGCCGCTGTTAGATACGTTTTAGATCTCAATTTGTGGTCTACTCTGCCGGTTTTGATTAGAACAGAATTTGTATAGAAATTGAGGGAATAATAATTTTCTATCGTTTACTATGGAAAACATGTTATAATATCGGGTTAATATTATGTAATCCATGAATTTGATATTATTTCTCGCGAAGATATTTTTATTGAGGTTTACAGAATAGTTATACCCGTATACCATACAATCTACATTACTAACACTTTATATTAAAATCTTATTCTTATGTTGTTAGTATGTATAAAAAGAAAGCGTCTTTAAAGGTCGTCCTGTAAATACAAACTCTCAATGCTCATGTTGGAGAGGTGTTTATCTTTAGAGTTTTTCCGCGTCTCTCAACCTTTTAGTAAATCTAAGCTAGAATCCTTCACTACAGCGCCGCTAGAGACTTGCGTGAACAAAAAGGAAGTAAAATAACCGCTGGAAATGCACTATTTACAAAACAGACGTTACCTTACAACCGACAAATATAAATATGTATGTCAAGTGTTTTACAATTATATAATTGATAAGACAATCAAAATAATCAATAGATATTTATAACGAAAAGAATCAAACGTCCCAACAAATATAGCCCGTGCTAAATCCATATTATATTTAGGATGGTTTAGCAAAAAACGTGCGCGTTATAAAAATATTCTCATGGTCAGTGCAATACAGAAAAGGGCGAAATGTCCACAAAAAGGTTTTAAAGGATCGCATACCCGTTGTATGCTATCCACGGAAATGAAATAGTTTTAAAAATATACTCATTTTTACTCTTGATTGAACATCTAGTTCTCAGTGAAGTTAGAGTCAAGATTCATTTTAAGTTCATTTCTAAAGTGTTCCTTTAAAGTCTGTTATCGCCCCTTATTCAACAATAAAAGAATGGTAAGGTGTTAAAATTAAACTTAGTAGTTAATAGTTAAGTGTTAAAATTAAACTTAGCGATAGTTAAAATTAAACTTATTTCGACCATGCAGCAAAACCGAAATTCGTACAAGATTAAAACATGAAAGGATTTAGTCCAGATATAGGTTTCATTGAATTAATTAATTCACACAGGTTAGTCGACCCACAGGATCAGGCGTGTTCAACCGTCATGTTTTATAAAAGGACGGCAGAATTCGGCCGCCGAGCCCGTCGGTAACACTTAATTAACTTCGCATTCACTCCGCGACCGAAACTTTCGGGGCTGTACGCGCAACTTCCTAGCCTTTCAAGGGATTCCGCTGAGACGTTTTCTTTGGATAACTCATTAAAAACAAATTTCTGAAATCCTACCGGCATTGCGTGTTACCCCTTCGCTTTTGAGCGCGCGAAAAAATTATTTCGCAATAAGATGGTATTTTCATCGTTGCTTGGGTATCTTCAATTTTGATACTTGGAGGTTTTCTTATATTTTGTCCACAAGTTGTCAAACATATTTTCCTCAATAAAACAACAGCAACAATGCAAAATAAAAACATCGTTTAATCCATACTAGTACATTTTCGTACATTTCCATTATGTTTCATATTTGTACGGTTTCCTTGTGTTAAAAAAATACCAATTAGTATGTATGTAGATGTTGTATTAAACTGGAAATAAATTAAATTTTGTATTAAGCTGTAAACGACAAAGTTGTATTTTTATTTTTGTTTTACATACCTGCACATATTTTCGCAAAACCTTCGGTACTTTAGAAGTATAAATATGTCGGATGACATCTTTTTGCGTGAATACGGACATATGGATATTATAGTTAATAGACGCGTTTAAAAACACGACAAGACACCGAGAAATTTCATTTAAACATGAATTTTAACCTCCACGAACACAAAATTTAATCGCGAATAGTTAATGGATCTTAACTCAATTCCAAAACATTAACTTTGTCGAAAGACTGACTTGCTTCAGCGAGATTCAGACAAGTTTGTTAGAAATTGCTTCCTTTTATAACGGCCTGCCTTTTAGCCACCCTGCGGGAAATGATTCTAACAAAATAACCAATTTCCAAATTCCTTTTTTGTTTAAACTCGAGCGCTAAGAATCATTTTATTGCAACTTAACACTCTTAGTCCAGTCAATGTTTCCTATTTCGTATCTCAATTTATAATTTTGACAAATATAATAGTTATCTAACTGAATTATTTCCAGTTCATCTAGTCTGCAGATTATATATTGCAATGTAATATATAATATTAAAACACATTCACAAACCGGCTCAAATACATTTAAATAAATCAAATAAATTCTTGTACATATTATACAGAGAGTTTTATTGCTGATAGCACAAGAGATCATCGAAAAGAGAGTGGCAAACATATCCACATCGTGCATAGGATGAAAACAACACCGTAACTGTCGAAGCTGCGTTTAAATCCGTCGGGATACAATCTGATTACACGAGACAGAGAGCGCAAATAACAGTTAGTCGTTCAAATTTTGGGTGCATTTATTGATGTTCCGATGTTGCTAGTCCGCGTGCAAATAAGGCTCCATTTACACTGGTGCGCCAAACAATCATTGTTCTGAACAAATGTTTGACTAATTCACAGGCGTTTATACAAAACGGCGAAGATTGTTTATATTTATTTTACGTATTAATTTGCTTCTTTACACACTGACTGCTTTAGTTGTGTATATGGGACTTGGAACACAATACTAAAAATAGTGTTGTTGATCTGTTGGGCCAAATTTGAGTGTCTATAGTTCTTCTTTCATTGCTGAAAAATCTTGTTTAATAGTACATGAGCTACTGAGGGATGGGAATATATTCAAGATATGTTTTAAGTTTTAGAAAAAACTATCAGTTTACGTTATACTTTGACATACTAAGACCCACTTCATCATTCATTCAACCAACTATCCAACAAGTTTCCGAACTATCTGACCTATGACATGGCTGTCCGTTAAGCTCTTCTTCGAGCAAGTAATACATAGCATACTAGTAAAGAAATTAATGTTACTCATATTCAAGTATAAAAATGCCATTTTTCAGTTTTTTTCGTGTTATATAATTTTATTTATAAAAATAATAATAAAAGAAAACATGATGAAAGAAAATAAAAATTAAATGAAAACTCAATGATACCTTTATTAAAAACACTATTCTGCATTTCTTTTGCTTATATTGTATGTGAGAAGTTTAAGACAAAAAAGTAAAAAGATCTAGAATTTCAGCTCGCATTCTTCATATCTATAAATTTAAATAGCGTAGCTGAACATTTGCCAACTTTTTGTTTATGGAGAAGGATCATAAAGGAGTCACAAATAAACTTTGAGTTACATTATTCTTGCTGACTTATGTTCATATACTGTGTGATGGTATATATCACTTGCTGTACCGCTCAGGTGAAATATGGTTAGGAAACTCCTATGCCATAGAAATGCTTTCCCATTCCATACTAATCTCGAAAACTTTCTCAAAAGCATCTAATACCTTTATAGATATTACCATAGAAGAATTAAAAAAATGTCGACGGTTTTCGAATTATTTCCTTTGTGCGGCCAAAAGACGGGACGTCATAAAAGGAAGCAATTTCACAGGAAGAAAAATATTATTGGTCAGATAAACAAATACAATATTTCATACAATTATTCACGAGGTATCCGAGTTGTAAGGTGTCCTAGGCGTGTTCTGGAGTGGAGACCGCGGCTCGACAAACGTAGCGTAGGACGCCCTCCAGCCCGGTGGGATGACGATCTGTGAAAGGTTGCAGGCAGTTGCAGGATGCGACAAGCCAAGGACAGGGCGCGATGGCGCTCATTGGGGGAGGCCTATGTCCAGCAGTGGACTAAAATAGGGTGATGATGATGATGATGATGATGATGTATCGTTCAGTATCAGATATGTATCGTTCTATAGTATATGTGCCATTTTCTTTTGAATAAAGCATAATATGACACGTATAATATGAAATTCGAATCAGTTCCCTCAGCTCCGAGAAAATCAAAGCCTGAAATGAGATGTAAAATGTGTCTATTAAGACAGTATACAAGTACATATCTCGTAACCTAAATACAGCATACTGGCAGTATTTGTTATCACAAGTCGGCCCATAACTAGGCGCTTATCAGGTATTATATAATGGGGTCCGCACACTCCGCTTCTGTATGCCAGATAGATATACTATAACCCGTTTCGCTAATAAGGTTCTATTGTATTCTATTCTTCTCATAACAAATATACCTACTTGAGCTATTCAATATTTTGTGAGCACCTACAATATGTACCGGCTTAACTAGTGTATGGTTTTCGGGACAGCCCCACTAGTTTCTGACAGCCCGATTAATTTCTGACCTATTCGAGGTCACATGACCTCTAGTGAATGGTAGAAAGGTAAATGTTGGCGTTGATTTTAAAATGTTTGTTACGCGAACAAAGGTATATATGTGTACGTGTCAGAGAACACTTTACAGCGTACTATTATTTATCTACTAACATTTTGTTTCCTTTTTCAATATTTTCTTTGCTAATAACAGTTGTTTAATTTCCTTTAAAACAAAAACAATTCAGACAACAATTTTCTAACATGTGCGGGTATTTCGTAAAACTTGTTAATAAAACACCTAAATACTCTAGTAGAATAAATCCAATACTCTGGCCCGCGCGGCGTTGTCCGGCTTAAAAAAATCTCGTTTTCCAGTGAAAAACATTTTTCAATGGAGGATGTGGACAACAATGAGGCAGACAGCAATTTTCAGGCGGGCAACAGTGAAAAACAACATGAAAAGTTGTTATTAATAAGATTGTTGGACTTGGGACTTTACGAGTGAGATGCGGGAGTGTACCACTCTTCTCTGCCCACCTCTTCGGGGATTACATGTGTGTATTACCAACTTTGCTATTTATGGAAATTATATATTAATAAGATTAATAGCGTAGAACGCCCTCCAGCTAGGTGGAGTGACGATATACGCAACGTGAAGTGACTGGCAGTGGTTGGATGCATAGAGCAGAAGGTCGAGCTCAGTGGCGTGCCATTGGAGTGGCCTATGTCCAGCAGTGGACGATGACAGACTGATCGTGTGTGTGTGTGTGCGTGTGTGTGTTATAGATTAATGATGAAAATGACGCCAAAATCAAATAAGCCATTACGTCATTTTATTAACATCTTGCATAATATAAGCAATAATACAAGCTTCAAAATGAGAATAAAATTAAATATGTTGTATTTGATGTGGTATGTATTTATTTGTATTTTTTTATTTTGTATTTTTTATTTTGGATTTTGTCTCTGTATTTTGTTATATTGTATTTTTTTGTTTTATTTTAATGTAAAATGGAAAGGGGAAAGGGAAAACGAAGTGGTAAGCGACACTCACGTTTCGAGTTGCGGTATCAATTCGTATGATGAGTGAGACTCATCTCTCGAGTGGAAAGGGTTAAACGTAACTATAATAGCTCATCGGACTCGCTCAGTGAAACGGAATACGTAGACGCAAGTCATGAACTTCTCAATACAACTACGAAAGAGGCAAGTTCCCAACGTTTGACCCCGTCGAGACACTGTACCAAGTAGTGCGATGTGTGGTGGAGCGCCATTTCCTCTCCACCGGGCGGAAGTTTGTACCTAGCTTTAAAGTTAATTAAGTGCCTCGCTTCTCGACTTCTCGACACTATTTTGTGCAATATGGTGCTCCGTGCCACCTAGATTGGCGGTTTAGATTGCACACCGCCACCAAACACGTTCAATTGTATAATTACTGCACTCTAAATGTTTCTAAAAGCCCTCGTTATTTAAAATGACAGCGCCATGTTGGTTTACTAGAAATATAACGTTGATAAACGACGGTTGTTAAATGGAAGTGCAGTAATAAAGAACAAGGTCAGAATGAATAATTGGGTACAAAGCGGGTGGACCCGTATACAAATTAATGGCATACAAGACTCTGCACTTCACCGCTCGTGACCTGCGATGCGTTCATTTTTCGTCCCAATAGCGACTGTTTTGGTAACAAACCGAGACAAAGGGGTTTGACTTCATAATGAGCTTCGAGTTTTGTATATTATTTTGCTGATAATAAATCCAAAATCAAATTGTAATTTTATTTTGTTTTACATTTACAAAGCTTCATCAATGGATACGTTATTAAATCTTATTCACTAAGGAAGGAGTGTATTAGGTAATTTTGTAGTGTATGGCCGTTTGCCTTTGTGCTGGATTAAATATAAGAAAAAAGCACTGAAATTTGTGTTTATGAAATCCATTTTTATCATTTGTTAAAAATATCTTCACCTGTTTGTATATTCCGTGGAATTCCAATGATGCATTAAAGATATAAAATTAATATATTGCGCCCATTTCAAGTTTTTACCGATAAAGAATTTTCATTTAAACTTTGTATTTGTTAAAATAGGTGAAAATCTAAAACGATCAGATTTAAAAAGATCTCACGTATCCTTATTGTATTGACTCATTAAGACTTCTTACAATTCGGTTATAGTTGTTAGTGAAGTTTGTCGAAAACCATGTAAATTTCCAGTCCAATACTTCTAGAACGTATTGACCACCCGCATGTGCATTAATTCGTACAGGAACATTCTGGAAACTTCGCTCTTGAGAAAGATGTTCTCAGCTGTGAGACGTTAAGCCGTTGTTAGTACAGTATTGTTGTACTATTTAATATAATAATAGGCCCATTGTATATGCACATAATGATATTTACAAGAAGACTAAAGACTAAAACCAACAAATCTAGCCGTTGTTTTGTTTAAGGTATTTCACTTTTATGTATTCTAAGCAATAGATGATTTGAACTTCTCACATCTCAAGTTTAATTATCTCCAAAGCTTTGTAACAACGTTATGTTAAATAAACTACACCAACTAAGACGAAGTTAGTTTAGAACTGATACAAAGTTTCTCCTACTATTTCAACCGCATTTTATGAAGTCGCAACTAGGACAGAGAACAATGGAACTAAATTAATTTATTGAAATAAAACGACCGCATATTTGGCTGCTAGATATGAATTTAGAAATATCACAGTTTCTTCAATGCGAGATATGAAATTCACTTCATAATGTATGATGATAATATTTTATGATGAGCGTGGAAATGACTTTTATTGTGTAACCTACACTTGCGTGTTAGACCCGTCTTCAGCAGGGGAAGTAGAAATAGGCTGCCACAAGACTACCACAGCCCATGCTTTCGCTTAGCTTAAATGAAAAAAACCGTAGTTCACTTTTGTGATTAAGAATAATAATGCGAAATAAATTAAATTCTGAAAAATCGTTCAAAGGAACTTCTAAAAGTAGATGTGATTTTCCTTCCCTTTTAAAACATGTTCCTTTTTAAACATTTTCAATTTTTACTACTCCCCGGACGTGTCCCTACATCTTGGTCTGACCTAGTTTATTTGTATATACCTACCTAAATTAGTCTTCATACGACAATCCTGAAATTACCCATTACTGGACCCTGCTTTTGGACTTTATTCCCTCACTTTTCCACAGCTATACAAAATACATTATGTATTTTGATTTAGGTACTCCGATAAATTTTCCTTGTGAATCTTCATGAGCCGGTATGGTTCTTTATGAGTCATTTAAGTCATATTAATTAGAACACGAAGCTAGCTAGTTTCCTTTTAAATAACGTTCTAAATTCACGGATCCGAATCGCAAACTTTCGTCTTAAAACGTCAAGATTTCGGCTGCACTAAAGATTCGACTAAAGGACGACTCGAACTTCGCCGTCCCGCCACTCTATCGGGGTCGTTACGGCGGCTACTTTTACCCAATTTCCTTCGGCCATCGAAATTCGTCTCCTTATTCTGGAAGCGAAATGCGTCGCAATGGTGCAAAATCCGACCGACCACTTCCTGGTTCTACATGCACTTTGATTTCCGTGTTCGCGTTTTACTGCATTTGGTTTCAAAGGGAAGAAAATATGCAGGTCCCTAATAAAATTTTCTGATATAAAGTTTTAAAGATAGTAGCATATCTGCGAATATGCACGTCCTTATCCGATAGGATATTTTTTAAAAAATGTATTGTTTTTAAGTTGAGAAAAAAAAATGTATTAAGTAAAAAGTAAATGTATGTTTATCATGTATTATTACGTCACGACGTACTTTATCATAAGTTTTATTTAATTAATAAATTTCATTTCCGTTAAGCAAATTACTTTAATCTCATCTCAGACTTTTAAATTTAATACACATAGGCGTACCTTAAATCTAAGCTCCCTCCACCATTTAAAATTTGTGTCCTCCAAAAGTCGGGAAATGCTATGCCTCCCGTGAGAGTCACTGCTTTTTATAGAAATGGGTCCTGTTGGCTATACAGTTTATCGTCATTTACTTTGTAACGATAGCTACGTATGTAAAAAATTATATAGTTATATATACACCTAGCACGGCGCTACTTACTGTAAACATGTTGCAAAAAAAATATTAAGGGTACATGCGTACACATTCTAAGGTTATCAGTGATAGCATTACACGAACTGCTTTAAAGTAGAAATAAGAGCGTATTATAATGTACGAGTAATAATACATAAATAGCGTACATGTTCTATATACTAGTTCTCACCCTTTACAATCCTTGAATAAGTATATAATATTGATTTCCTATGTAACACAATTACTCATCTATAAATCAAAATGTGAGGTACATTTATTCATATTTAGACTAGTAAAGAAACAGATACGCTGACTAATTATAAATGATCACCATATCTTCTTTAAAATATTAATAGGATCACATTTGACTACCGCCTCGCCTAGGGCGTGACACGATTCTATAGAAACTTCCTGTTCATCCTTACCTAAAATAATATCATGACATATGAGGACTTTCCAATACCTTGATGGAAAGATAATTATGCGTTTAAACATAGTGCTTGTAAGTTTTCAATCACGTTACAAGTCTCATAATCATAGTTACAAATCACTATAGAAATATCAAAGCTTCTCTTGAGACGCGAGCGTATTGAACGTATCGCTGAAACATCATCATCGTCATCAGCCTACCTCAGTCCACTGCTGGACCATGGCCATATGTCCATAGGCCTCCGCCAAAACGGGGTTTAAGCCCGTAATCTGCACGCTGGACATCACTAAATATTATAAGTTGATCGGCTATAGCTACTTTAAGCCCAATCTATAATCTCCTACATTAAACTGATATACTGGTTATTTCGATGTCACATACGAACAGCTGCGTTTTATGACCATTTCCTTGGAGTTTTACACTCGGTTTAATATGTCGTTACATATTTATTGACATTGATATAAAGAGTAAGTACGATAGATTTAAAAATATTGTTAGGAATATAATAAAATACAATTAACATTGATTAATATTGTAATTTTAATAGTAGAAATATTAAAAATCGAATGAAAACACTGAATCAAAATGCTCCCGCATACAAAGATCGATTTTTTTAGACGTCCAAAAATATTACGTAGCAATAAAGATTATTTTTAATCCAAGATCTTATGTTGCAGTTGTGGAACGTTAAAATATAATAGAATATTTAATTGGAGTTTAGAATTACACCCCGTAACGTAATCCCGAGTGATAATGTTGAAAGATAATTTAGAGGGATCACTTTATTTAAATTTAGTCATCAATTTTCCCCGTCCTGGGCGTCATCCAACGTCATCGGGAGAGAGCGTCTACTTAAGAGCGTAATTGCACTCGACAGTTTGTGATAGGCTATAGTTCGGGGGACCTACTTTAGAGACTGCTAAATATTACCATTGTATTTTAAACTTTCTGTGTTAAAATAAAACTAGAAATAGCTAAATATACGTTTAACTTCATAAATTTATCACTCACCTGCCCATGAACGTATCGTACAACAAGATTGATTGGCATTTATTACAGTGTACCTCTTATTCACTTAATTCCAACCGAAATACGAATACAATTTATCATCTAAATGAATCCAAGAGTTCGATCAAACCTTGTTAAAATAGCATGTATATTTGTCTCATTCTTTGCCAGCTTCGTCATGTATTTGTGTATCTTAACTGTTGTTTTTTCGTTGTATCCGGTTTGAAATCACAACGATTCTAAAGAAGTTTCACTTCAAAAATTGTTTGCTACAGTGAACATTGCAAGGGTCTAGATAATACATTTATATGACTACACATGTCTATGATATATCTAATGCTCAACTGTCCCTTCACCATAAGGTGATATCTAACAGGAACCACTGTTTCAATATGAATTGCATAACTATAATAAGATAAATATCCAAGTGAATGTCGGTTAAATACATATTGATTCCCAAACTCCCAGTGCGGATTTGCTTTAGCTGGTATGGAACAAGGTTTGATCGACCGAGCGACCGCGCATTTTAACGAAATGCTTATTAACTAGATACGTTTTTTCTGTTTAAGAAATTGACCTCTTTACATAACATAAATTTCTTTGCAGATTTATCCAAAAATATCAAGCGATAATTTTATATATTAAAAAGATTTAATGTAAAGAACAATTTTATATACTGCACGTGCCTCGTGTACGTGTTTTGTAAATAAGCACAACGCACGTGCAGCTGAGATATGTACTAATTCTAGTGCACAAACCAATAATCCGGCGCTAAATTAGTGCGCTCCAACTACAAAAATAAACCAGAAACAAGAGGCGGCAAATTGGAATGTACCGAGCTTGGTGCCACCATTTTTCTATAACGATTTTTAATTCTCTTTCACCTGGCAGAACTAAAATATAAGTAATCGAAACTCTGGTAAGTTTAATTGGATTTTTATGTACAGCGATGCCTAAGTCCTTGTATATCGTGTTTTATACCATAGTTTCCATAACGATATAATAGCCAGGATTAAACTTCCATTATACCTATTATAGATGTATCTAGAATTATTTCACTGGCTATTATTGTCTGGTGATCAATCAAGAGAAGAAGTAAGATTTATACAAAGTCAGTAGCCGGCTATGAAGCACAAATATTTCTAAAAATCGCTTAGAATCTGTACAGAAGCGTATTTATATTTTATGTGTGTTTACCAATAGGACTCGTTCGTTCCAAATAGGTCCAACTGTCCCTCTTTGTAAGTACAGCAACATAAGCGGGATTTCATTAAAAAACTAATTTAAAATAAAGATACCCGATAAACTTTAACATAGATTTTTAATCTCCATTTCATACGTGCTACAAAAATCGGATATGCGATTTATGCCGTAATACTGGCTCGCCTTGGACCGGCTCCAGGCGGTAATCCATTCTATTTGTAGGAAATATATAGAGAGAAACACTTAGAATACTCAAGATACTTTTATTTCCATACATTTCTCATATAAAAAGATCCTATTAACGGTAAATCAAGTTACGACGAGCTAGTGCGAGCTCGTACTCCCATAAATAAAGACAGGAAAATAAATCATATTAGTCATTAAACATAAGATATACATATTTGCAAGTATATAAATATAATATTCTCCTACTTCCATCAAAATTAAATACATAGATAAATACAAAATACAAAAATTAAATACATAGAGATACTGAATTGATGTATATGTATACACGAATACATAGATGTACGAGTATATAGCAATTCAGAGGAATAAGAACTAACATAACCTTCACACGACATGTTATATTAATTTTTTAAAACATTTTGTTATCCATTCGCACTATTATCATGACCTCTTCTTCGGAGAATTTTACTTTGCACTGATATATACTAGATTATATCATTTCAGAAACCAAGAGCACTCAGACAAGCAATGAGTTGTAAACGAATTTTCAACCTCATTTCATTATTAATTCAATAAGTGCATATCGTTTCCAATCCTGACCTACCTACTGAAATATATATAACTTATGAACTACTTATTATATGTCACATGGCTTTCTTCCTTTCTCTTCTTCTTATTTGTCGTCATCTTGATTCTGTAACACAAAAATGTCATGATCATGTACGATCAAATCTTCGTAAGCCCAAACGAAGGCTTCTGTGCTGTAGTTTCCGAGAAGTCCCA
>DWMG01000113.1:0-25507 GCA_018244855.1 Elbella merops
AGTGAGATCAATTTCTTTCGGCCATGCTTGAATCCATAATTCCCAGTTAAAAATATTTATCTATATTTATTTGCTTATCCATTTATCTCTGAGTATTTTGTAATTTACGTGTTATATACTATGTTGTGATTGTAGTTATATTAAATTTATTTCTTTATTTTACACTTACAATTAGTTCAGATGTTAAATTACATTATTAAACATAAAACGTTCACGCCAATTAGCACCTTAAACTGTATCTAATATCATAATCTTATTTTTTTGTACATTAAAAGAAAGCGGCGAATTATTTTTTATATTTTAACACACGCATAAATTATAACAATAACAATCCGTTTAATTATGTTTGCACAGGGAATATTTTTTCTGTAAAATTAACGTTATTTTTTAATTATCGACCGTTAATAATAATAAAACTGCGAAGAGCTCAGAACCACATCGCCGTTAAAACGAGTGTTGAATGCACAGGAAGTTGTTTAAGCGAAGTTAGCAACAATGGCGTGAGCCGATGGCGCGCCTACTCTTCGTACGCGCGTATGCCAATTGTAGATTGAAGCCTATAAATGTATAGTACCATCCATGCTTCCGTACTAACAGCACAATATGCAAATTTGACTTCATCTGTCTGTTCTTTTTTTACGTTAAAACCGCTGAGCATTTCTTGATGTAATTAAACATCTTCATAACTTTGAAGGTACTAACGCTTATGATTTGTTTTTTCGGATTTAACGGCTTTACATAATCTGTTAGATGAAAACATATATTTCTTTATTTTTCTTTACTTGGAATAAGTATATTATGTAAATATACTTATTTTGTATATCTTATTAAATGTTTATGGCCTGCCAATCAACACTCGGTCTGTGTGGCAGGCTATATCCCTACCTTTCTCATTCTAAATGGGGTTGGTATTTTATTATCCAATCTCCAACTCTTCTTTTTAACAAGGCTCGGATTCTAAGAACTACTGGACAAGTTTCAGAACTGTCTTGAATACTTATTGTACTCTGTCGCCTATATAATTTAAACTGATTTACCGAAATTTATGTGTCAACTTCAATGTCACCGAGCTAGTCTGTATCGATAGCAGTTCTATCTGCTTTAAATATATGGTACTTGGTCTAATAAATACCTAAACAATAAAAAAGGTTTCCTCTGGAAACCTACGTCTCATGTTTATAGACTCTGGTATGTGTGTCGACCAAAGTCTATCCTATCAGAGTATCGTATCTGCGTTCTGGTTTTTATACGCAATTAAAAAAATTGCGGTACATTATCGGGCGCGGAGATGACAGCTACATATAGATAAATGAGATCGTAGACACTGTCAGTTCACACAGTGTATTTGTTAATAGTGAAAATATTTACACTGCATCATGTCATATTACTGTAACAGTACTATATATGTAGCACAAATAACTCTTTACTTTTTACATATCTATCTCACATAACAAGGCATTGATATCGTGTATCATTTTCACATCATCATCATCATCATCAGCCTATCTTAGTCCACTCCCGGACATAGGTCTACCCCCAAAAGGGGGTTTATACCCGTAATCATTTTCACGCGCAGTGCTAATCCTGCATTGCCAACATTTTCGTACATTTTTTTATTTTAAGCCCGACGCATGTAAATCAATTTTATAAACGTAACTTAACAACGAAGGGAAAATAATTTGAAAAGGCGCTCTTTAACTGAGTTAAATAGATAGTAACTTATATTTAAATTACCGTATTGTTTCGCCTTTTCATTACATTGCGTACAATCCTAATCTCAACGCACCAAACATGCCGTGGACCATCTGTCTTCCTTACATAGATTTGTAACGCATACTAAGGCCATCTTAGCCCTCTGAGAAAGACTTTTTAACCTAAACGTGTAACACTATATTCTCACTTAAAACTGACCTCAGTAAGATGTCATACTTTGGAAAAAGTAATTTTTTGCACTACGATGCAATTAAAACAGTCATGTACCAATCTATCATTACAGTTGGGGTTAGTGTCCTTCAAATAGCGTATAGTTTTAGAACATACGTATTAGAGATTAGTAAAAAATTGCGTTATCAGTAACGTTATCTCCACACCTGTGGTTGCTCGTTAGCTAGAACAACCATCGTCGGAATGCAAGATAGCCTTGTGCTGCGGCTGGTGTTACCGCGCAATGTATTTAACTATGTATTTTGTGATTATTGTACAGGTACACTCAGACACACATCAATGCTGTATTCTACACCAAATACGTGTAGTGTACAATATGGTAAATTATGATTATTATATTTAAATTTAACTGCCTCATTGGTCGTGTTGGTTGCAAGTGCGACTGCCGATCTGGAGGTCCCGGATTCGATTCCCGGGTCGAGCACTACAATTTTTTTTAATTTAGATTTTCTAGTAGTGGTTCAGAGTCTGGAAATGTGCCCGATGCATGGCAATAGGCTCACCACCTATTCCATAGTGGGACGTAAACGTAACCGATGAAAGGTGGGAGTGTTCTGCATTCCTCTACCTACCTCTTCGGGGATTACAGGCGTGAAGTTTCGTTTAAACAGAATCGACATTTGATCGTTTAACCTAATCGATTGAACAGTATTTTGGCCAATTTTATTAAACATATATTTACCACAATACGTCTTATTAACTATTCAACTGAAAGTTATCGATTAAGACTCGATGAATAATAATCGATTCGCACATCACGCACGTCTTACCGTTGCTCGGGACGGGATGGACGAAACTGTAAGTGAACGGAGTGCAAGCGTGGCCTTGTTGTTTTTGTTGCGATATTCGGTGGTCACGTGGCGCGCGCGGGCGCCGTCGCGTTGTGTCGCTGGTAACATCGGCTCCGATGATTCGTTAATTGCTGTCGGGCTATAGCCCGATATACAAAGGGTCATATATGACCCTTTGTATTTCGTACGTGCAATCTCTGTGTACATTGACATATGTAAGCTTTGTGAGTGGAAGGCTTAAAGGTTAAATAAGGTGGTGTGTTAGCATGAGAACGTAAATTTACGCCTGTAATCCCCGAAAAGGTAGGCAGAGGAATACAGAACACTTACGTTTCATCGGTTACGTTTACGTTCCACTATGGAATAGGTGGTCAGCCTATTGCCATGCATCGGGCACATATCCAGACACCGAACCACTACTAGAAATTCTAAATTAGAAAATTTTGTAGTGTTCGACCCGGAAATCGAACCCGGAATCTCCCGATCGGCAGTCGCACTTGCAACCAACATGACCAACGAGGCAGTCAAAGACTCTCGCAATGATTTAAATAAATGGGTTTTCGAGATTGGGAGACATTCGAATGCTCATATTTTGTAAAATATCAAACCTACGAAAAGCAATGGTATAAATAGTCGACGAGGCAGAAAAATGCAAGAGTGTGTCGTAATTATAATGAAAAGATTTCTGTTATAATTTTTTAAATGAATATAAACAATGAATGTACAGTTACTTAATATGACTCCAGTTATTGATGTTCTTTTAATAACTATTTAATATCCCATTCAAGGCACAAAACTAGAGAAAATATTTTAAGCCGACTGCAGAACTTCACTAGTAGGAGCTGGGGCATAGGAGGAAGATCCATCTGTTACCAACAAGTACTGTACAGTCAACAAAAATGACCTAGATACTGATAATCATATAACAACTCATTTAATATCCCACTCAAGTCACATAACAAGAGAAAATAATTAAAATTGAGTACCAATTTTCAGTAGCAGGAGAGGCGGCTTAGGAATACGAACCATCTAAGTTACCTAAAATGACCTAGATATTAGTATTCATCTAACAACTCGTTGAACATTCCAATCAAGTCATGAAACAAAAGCAAATATTTTACTGCCAATCACCACTAGCAGAAAAGCCAGCTTAGTAGGAAAACCATCGAAGTTATCTAAAATGACCTAGATATTGAAATTCTTTTAACAAGTTATCGAACATCCCAGCGAAGCCGCGTATGTACTGGATGGAGTCCGGCACTGGCGCGAGACGCCACTTGGTATAATTACTAATAAAGGCGCATAACTCATCAATATAGCAATTTATACGAGCTCCGATCCAGCTACTTATTTAACTAATTGCAACTGATTTTCATAAAAATCCCTATTTTGTAACAGTTTTGCATTACCGCGAATTATATAGAGCTGTATGTCTACCCCTACAATATATATATATATAGGTACCTATTGGCGAAAGTAATGGGCACACTGGAAAAAGCACTTGACAAGAATTTTGCGAATATTGCGTAAAGACTGTTAGATTTTGATGTCATTTTTAAATTTGATGTAATAAAAGTATTCTAATTAGACTACATTCATCCTAAAATTCAACATGTTTATATATCAAATTTTAACACAATCGGCTCAGAAGTTGAAGTAAAAAACAACATTGAGTGATTTTTTTATGATATTAAAGGTCAAAGAGGCATTAGATATAGATACTGCATGTCTGAGGGCTTAGTAATCGCTTATACAACATCGTCAACATAGTCGGCTGAGTATCTCATCATCAATCCTGAGGGTTACAACAATAAAAAGTGAGCTATATTTAACACATAAAACTCACCATCGTATTTAACAGACCACAAGTTGAAACCTAAAAGATTTATTACGGAACGGCACGGCAAATAGTTATGGCAACTCTATGCATACTCCAGAGCGGTGCGCCGTTGCGGCCGTTACAACAGGTCGGGCGAGTTTTTGCTACACGCCCGCTCAAGCCGAGCGTCCACAACCAGCGCGGCGACTTCGACCGCTATCGCTTTCATTTACGCTGCACGCTTCTGCGTTGACACAGTGTCTTCTTTTTTCAGTAACACGCATTTTTAATACTTTAGAACGCTTGACGATATATCAATTCGTTATTGGAAAGCAGTTAAACGCAATCTTGCTGTTGTTCCCGCTTATTTCGTATAACTTGAGACCCATGTGTCGACTACGTGCATAGATAACATATCAGTTATATGACGGAATTCGATTGTTAAAATGTGTTTTAATAGTGTATGATATGACATGAAATGGAAGTATTTGGTAACCGTAAGGTTTTATTTTTACATTAAGTTACCTGCTTAATACTGTTAGTTTAATTACATACGTCTACCTAGCTATGAAATTTAGTTGCGATTGCGACAGATAAGGAATTCCTTTAACGTCAATAAGGAGATATATATGTACTATAACTGTCCTTGGGCTAAATATAAATACTAGTTGTTGTAAGTCTCGTAGGTAGTATAAGTATAGTGTCAAATAAGAAAGCAATTGTACCGGGTTATAAATGCGAAGCCTTATTTCATTGCAAATACACGTATAATGGTCACGTACATAATCTGTTTAGTTTTAAATTTCTATTATTTGTTGATATCTGATTATAATATTTTTCGAATGAAAACAAAAATTATACTTTAAAAATCGCCTCAACGCGTCACTTGCACGGTAACAGAATGTTATATGTAGTTTTTTGTTTTATTATCATTTAATTAGAAGACTAAAGCCTTATGATTCTTTAAGTATACAGTGACGTCTCATTCATTACATACATATAATTGTCGGTACCGGTGTCCGTGGGTATTTGAACTATTCGTTCGATTTCAGTGCGAACGAGTAATCAAGATGCTCGGCCATTTACGGTCTTTCGTCTATTGTCATTTCTGCCGACTCGAGAAAAAAGCAAACAAAGAAACTGAAAGGTAAATTAATAACAATTATTCGATATAAAAGCAAAGCGTTTTGAATAATGTCTCTCATGTTATGTCCTATAACTGGTTTTCCATCCCGTTACAGAAATATGCAGGACACTGAAGAATACTTTATAGTTGAAATGTTTAAGCACTGTACATATTTAATTTGTCAAGTTCAAATTAAAAGTTATATGAAAAATAAGCCGTCGTATATTATATGTTTAATTACATGTGTATTGTTTGCTTTATATATTTTGATATTGGATATACTTTGACATTATTTATTCAAGAATTATTTGACCGTCCACACTTTTAATACATAATCTATTTATCTGGTGGTTGTTTGTCTCTTTATACAATACAAAACAAAATGCTTAAAGACATGCGCATATAAGTTTTAACTAAATAAGAAGTATTTTTGTTTATTCTAAGACGTTTATTAGTGTGAGTCAAACGCCCACTCCTAATAATCGCTTGTAGAACAAACAATTTGTTGTATAACATGACATGTATCGGCTGACCTTTCTCTTAATGTACGGCTGGAGACCGTGTTTTTCACTAATTACACTTTGACAGCTACACTTGAACATTCGCTTAAGGCACCGCCACACGAGAAGCGTTTCTCGTCTGGTAGTAAGGCGCTACTAGATGTGAAACGCTTTTCGTGTGGTAGTGCCTTATGTAAAACAATTTGTATACTGTAAATTTTGCTCTGTGTTGTGAATACTAATAGTATCTTAAGAGAACTCATACACTGCCATCTAATCGCGAACTAGGCTTATACCTACACTTATGCTTACACCTTCAGAGATTAGAGGCGTAATGTTACGATCGTTTTTGTTTTTTTATGTAGCGACTAGCCTAAATCTTGGCAGTCGAACCGCTGAACGTCTGGCCACGGTCTATTATCCCTCGCTCATGTTCAGTGTCCGTAATGAACGACGTTTGAGTGGTAAGTGACATAATAATGATTGGTTACGAGGAATTAATTATATCATTCACTGTATCAGTGGCCGTTGCGCAAACTGTGCGGCGCGTTGGTAACACTCGTATGTAGTAATGGCTGTCGATACGGACAGAATAAATATGGGCGAGTAGTGGCTTGTAAAGTCGATCGTAAATTATTAAAATCTTAAGTTTGGTCGATGTCGAGGATCCTATGTCATGAATCTTTAAATGTATATTGTGTGCTACTGTTTAGCCATCTTTATTCTGTGTTCAGCGTTGACAGTAAGAATATAAGCAATAAAAGATTTATTTATGTATTTGTGGCAGACATTTCACAAAAGTGTTAGCTTTTTAAACTCCTTTCCAATATAATGTTTGAGTATGTCAAACTTGCGCGCACTAACATATCGCTCATTTGCGACTAGAGTGTTACATCTCAGAAAACAGAGAACGTTATGATTGCAAACTTTTTGAAGTGTTTTCTGAAAGATAGAGTTTTTGAGAGGTTACACTCTAGTCGCAAATGGGCGATGTACTTTTCGCTTATTAATGTATAGATATGTTTTTAAACCACAATGCAGTTTTGGCATTCTTTCAATATAACTTTGACTTAATTATAGCATTCTATATTAGTAAAACAACATTTAAGTTTTATTATTAAATATTCCATGGGTATCTTTACTAAAATTAAAGGTAAAAATTAATAAAGGGTAATTAAAGTATGTAGGTGAATGACTTTTCACTACAATCTCATTGCGATCAACGAGATGTCTAGAAGGAAGATCCTCTCAGGTATTTCATGAGCGCTATATGGGGATTTTCCAGAAAAGGGTCCCTCAATACTAGCAACACATTAGCGACTTCTCAGGTATTGCACATGTCCATAGGAGAAGGTGACCTCTTACCATTTGACCTGTGTGCTTGTATTCCACTTTAAATTTATAAAACTCGATAAAGTTTGTAACTAGTCGACTACCCCGAAAAAACATGTCTGAGCTAAGACGATCCAATGTAACAAAAAAGCTGTTAGTAGAAACATATGTACAGCTCTAATGAAGAGGCCATCCATCTGTCTGACGGACACCTGGAGCGACGATTGATTCCCCACCACTGTCTTGCATTTGACGATCTGACATCGCATTCACTCAGCCTGGACATCGCGTGATAAAAACCCAACATCTCATTAACTATTTTAATTAATAGCTAAATAGCCACCCGGTCTACTACATGTCACTCTACATTTATCATGAATATTATCAAATTACTCATTTTAATCAACAATCAATTATTTCACTCAATTAAATTGAAACTGATTTCGAGAAATAATTTATTAACAAATAAGTTATTATAATAATTAATTTTCTAATTGCATACATGAAACATATGATATCGTATTCATAATTAATATGATTCATAATTATTATTATATTACTATTTTATTTAATAATTGGTAATTATTCATATCGGTATCCATATTGGTAAAATATCCATTGCTAGTACGTGTTTCTGTTTAAGGTTCCATCTCCTGGGGAGTTGGGCTGAAATCTCCAACACGAGACTATCTATGTATGTATTTCTGCGCCTTACATACTGAATACATACGAGTATCTTTGTATACCTACTTAGGAATATTGCGACTGTCCGAGACCTCATATATATAAGTAGTTTTTTTATTAACATCATCTTCAGCCTTTTTTAGCGCCATTGCTATACATATATCTTTATCAAGACGCGAAATGACCCGTATACCAAGTTCAGTAATGAATCTTGGATGGACGACGATTTTTAATGATATTCAATTTGAATGATTTTTCTTTGAGCTATCACTAGTAATTCCGTATTATTTTAAGATGTATTTAAATATGTTCATAATAATACCTGTGGTTGAAGTGTTAAGTATCGAGGTACAAACATCAGACGCAAAGTATGGGATCCTATTTAAAAAGTATGTAAAACTTTCTCCAGTCTTCGCGACGCTTCCGAGGAACGTAGTGCAAGGAACCCCCATTGATTTATGGTGTCTGTGATGTGAGTCAAGAATCTTAATGGTACGCTCACCGCTGTGCGTGCTCCGATGGACATTTTTATTGTGGAAACCTTTTTAGGGCTTAATAGCTCTTGGGCGGAGTTCGAGTCGCTGTTGTACTGAGGGCACGTTTCGATCTTATAGAAATACAGATCTAATAGTTTATTTTATTGTAAATCATATCCTTGAACAAGCCTTTATTGAAACGTACATAGCTCCTGAATATTCTTGAATCGAGAACCAAAACGATGTAGGATACATTTAACAGGATGGTAGCTTCCATAGAAGAGTTTATGTCCCCTATGATCATAACGTGGAAGAACATGAAATGTAGTCTTTAGGATTGGAAGACCTATAACGAAAATACATAACAACATAAACCATTATAAAATAGAATAACAAAAAAAAACAGATTTAGTCAATAACTCCCTAATTTTTTTCTGAGTGTTTTTTATCTGACACGTAAGGAAACTGGCGTCAAGATATAATAATGATATCAATAGCAAAGTATGAAACAATAGCTTATCGCCTTCAATGGTACCGTAGGCTATCTGTATAATACAATTAGTGCAAGAATCAACTATGAGTACAGTCGCGTCGTACATAAAGACGTCGACGGCGCGCAGCGAGTGTGAAATTTTGTTTTATGTCCAACTCGTCAATAGTGTTTGTTAGTACTGAACGATGACTATTTCAGTACTTAATTAGGCAGAATGTCTTAATTATTATAATATATGGGAGACTGCAATACTGATAAGGATCGGCGCGAATATCAAGTGGCTATCATCGACTATTATTAAGGCATCGAAGAAATTTTCCATGTGTGCAATTAAAAAATTCACACATGCTGGACATTCTTACGTTTATATGCTAATGTAATTTGGACTTTACTAAATGCGTTTAAAGTTGAAAATTGTGTGCACATTGGGTTAGTATATTTTAAAGTATTTCAATGTGTCCATGTGATGCGTTGTTGTACATACGTACTTTAATTGTTTATATATAAATTATAAATGTTAATATGTAACTACAATAAATTTTAGTAATATACAGTCCACAGAAAAAAATTGGTGACGGTTACGAATTGTATTAACGGTTTACTTCTGTAGGGCTTATAAATAGGTATGTAGGTATGTTTTTCCAAGGACCTGGTAATTGTAACTAAAAGCACTGGTCAAGTATATGACAACTAAGTTAAGATGTTCAATGAGAAAATAAAATATAAAGCAAAATCAGACTTAATAACATTTGTAATGTCTACTGAGGTTAGAGTTATTTAAACTGTAATTTTTACTATGATTATATTTACATACATAACCTAATGCTGCTGAAATACAAACATCGTATTAAAAGCATGGAGTTACAGGAAAAGGTTCAGAATATTTCTTGTATTTCTAGAGGAGTATATCCAAGTACCTACATGCAGTTTCATCTCAAAGTGCTCGTAGTCCTAACACGGTTGAATATTGCAATGGGACAGTAAAATAAAGTTATGGAAACCGGACGTCATGTATAAACATATCTTGATTTATAACTCAAATTATACAAAGCAGAATCTACGAGTTTTGGAAAACAACGAAAACGAACCCACATTAAGACAGTAAACCGAATGTTTTAAGAGTTGCTGTCCAAAGCAACTTCACAGTATGTGGACAGAGAGACGATGTGTTAGAGAAAGCTGCAAGACGAGAGATGAAGATAGAGACACTGGAATAAGGATGTACAATACATTACGCAGAACACATTATTAAACAATGAAGAAAATAACGTCAAACTTATAATCATTAATTACCTTAGCTCTATATGCTTAAAATATAATGAAAACATTCATATAAATAACTCGTAACGTCACAAATGATGTAAAGGTCGGCTCAAGGAAACCATAAATAATGCAAAACACGACGAATCGACTCAGGAATTTCAGTAGCAATTACTAAGTAACTAGCAAAAATGACCGACTCATTATCTTGTAAATAAAAATGAGATCATAGTCCGCTATTTAAAATTATATTGCTCGACTATAAATAGCGGGGAATTCATAGTGGACTTGTGTCTGCGTGCTTCTGGTCTTGCCTTTGTGTCTATCGCTGATGGAATGCTAATTCCATTTAATTGGTTCTCATTATTACATGAAAAACTAATGTTAAGTAAATATTACACCTTAATACAAAATATATCTCAAATAAACCATAATTACTTAGTTCATGGTGAAGTACGGTAACAGAATACGGCCTTAACTCTTGTCATTCTTGGAGGAGACACGCATCCAACAGTTAAACTATGTAAGATCTAGTAAACGATATCGCTCTTTACATTCTGAAAATGCATTAATGATGCGGAAATTAGTTAATTAATGAGCTTAATGCTATGCAATATACACCACACGTACATACCTGTCTCTGTCGCGGATGATAATATGCACATGCAGGAAGTTCCCACCCGTTTGCGGATTATTGTAAAATATGTTTACTATAATATTATAGATGCAATTAGCGCGTAATACATATAAGGAGGTACCGGATTGCCCGTCACGAAGATATGATCGAGCGGACCCAAGCTAATAGGTGTTACAAGACCCATTTTGTTACGCTTAGAACCCAAGAAATGCATTTAATTGCTTAATAATGAAGCAAATTCGTTGTTCCAAGCACCGCGCCACAAAACCCCTTATCACGGGATGACGTTTTTATGTGATAATTATTGGGACTAATGTAAGGGCACTTTCGCATATAGCGGCTTAATCACTGATTCAGGTACTTGGTGTAAAAGCTTGGCCACTTTCGTCAACAAATATTAAGATGTATTACGCAAAGGTTTTCAGTATTATATAGTTAAAATGTCAAATAACAATACACTGTCCAATGAGTTTTACAGTCAGTCAATTGTATTATTAGATACTTAAAGTTCAATAACACATATAATAGAGATTTGAGATAACTCTGTGCTTATAAAAATACTATATGCCTTCACAATACATAAGATTTATACACTTTCTCAAAAATATCATTTTTACACAGATGACTTTAACACAGACAGGCACGAATATGTAATAGGTATTCAAGAAGTGTTAGTATGCGTTATCGGATGATGCCAAAATGTGCTAAATATAACTAACAGATAAAATGCAATCCAGTTAAGAAATTTTTAACGCATACTAAAGTACCTACACATTATTTTTTTGGACATATGTATCAGTATGCAAGCCACAATCCCTCCACAGTATTCAACAGACGTTACCTTTTAACATTTATCAAATTTTCGTAAGCGAAACGAAAAAGTAAAGCCGCTATTTAAACACACCAACAACAGCAATTTAGCGATACCATAGTAATAATTATAATTAGGCGCATTAACATAATGTTAAAAAATACATACATCGCTTGAAAAGTACGCCTAACCCGTTATTTGGTTAAGGGTTGGCCAATTACCGCAAAAACGTCGCAACGCCGAACATCGGGCGCGGGTGCGCCGGCGCAGCAAAGCCGCTATGCCCGCTATCCCCGCTATCCCCGCCATCCGCGCTATGCGCCGCGCACTCATTGCGCTGTATCATCGCATACTCAAACATCCGTGCGCTTTTTATCCACCCGCTAATGACATAATCGCGCAGCTCCCGGTTTTGTTTCAAAAACTTTTAAATGCGCTTCGGTATATGTATATTTAACTAATATATTTATGGACGATACGAGTTAAGAATGAGTAGTATGTATGAGTAGAATGACATACTTACTATACTAATTTATAAATGTTATATCAAATCGTTCCTTTCGCAAAACGTAAATAGAATTTATAGCTTAAACTTTCCTGCTCTATAAACATCGACTGATTGATAGCAAAAAGGAGATGGATTAACACGAGCAATTAAATAGCCATCAGACGATCTATAACAATTATCTACGAAACTACTACGTTGAATGCTGGAGCGAAAACAAGCAATTCAGTATTAATAAGCGTACAAAAACTGCTGTACTTTTCGAAATCATCATTATTTATTGCACTCTACCTTACTGTGGTATAATTTTAAATTCCAGACTTAATAGACGCTATACATATAAAAATTTACACACAAAGACCTCTTGGCCAGCGTTAATTATTTAATAGCATATATATTATAATGTGCGAATGAAGCCATCTCATTAATAATCTTATTATTTATTCAAGGTCCATAAATATTTTATCTGTTGTTAAATAAGTGATATATGGAGGTTAAAAATAGAAAATGGCATTTACTTTATATTTATAGGACTTCCTCGATATAAAGTCGTGGCCTCGAACCGTAAGTCTTATTTAAAAGTCGTTAGTTAAATAGATACAAATTTGAAGTTACTAGCCAAGGAAATAACCTTAGAGGAATAGAAAAGGGGAGTACAGATTACTCTAATTGAAATTCCGGAATCAACCCAAATGCTTTGGGCATTTGTACATTTAGAACATAAAAGTCCTGTAATATTCCCGTATCCTGACGTATAACCTTTTGGGTGGGAATCCGAAAATGAGACCTCGCTTACTGACTCATTACCAACACCATCAGTTAATATCCTAAGGGAACAACCGATTAATTGAACATTGTAATTGTAGACGTATCCTACAAGCCCTATCCTGGCCAGTAGACTGGCAAAACAGTCACCAAATAATACGAGTATTAGTTACACTGAATAAGCATAATGATAGTGGCTGAGAGTGTGTATGTCGGTTTGTGTGTGTGTGAATAAGCATCCAAAAATTCTCAGAGCACCGTTGAAAATGCAGGATAAAAGTATAGACAGCAATAATTATATTACTGTACAATATCACAATCGCAATTTAAAATAGCCTGTCCTATGGTAAACAGGCTGCTGATAAACTGCATATGTATATACAATTGTAAATACTCACAAACAAAAAATAGAGTAGTATTTTTTGTATTTTACGCAAATATTTGTCCTAGGCGCGAAATGAATCCAAAACCCTCGTTTTAGAATTCCAGTTCAGAAACTACTGAACCAACAACCAACAAATTTCCAGCCCTGACGCAATGACTAAAACCTCTTAAGATGTCATTGAGCGCATGTAGAGATACTCCGAGAGTCCCAAAGGAACGCGGTATAAACCACGTAGGCTCGTTATAAATATAGCTACATATGCAAGTTTTAAACTTAATTATCAGTATTCTATTTCTCGACTGCTCAAAGAAAGCGATGCGTAAACGTGGTCTTATACATCGTTACCACTAATTAGTTTTAACTCACCTCGCCGGTGCATTCTCATAATTCCGGGCTCAAAAACGCATAGAAAAACCCGTGAATGGATACCGCCATCTTGAACAGGATTGCCAGATGCAAAAACGAAGCAAGATTCAGGGATTATTTTAATATAAAAACAAAAGGTAAATCAAAAAACAATTAGAGAGTGGAAATTGGAACGAATATATAAACGTGTTTCATATGATTTATAGCCCGATTTTTTGTCAAGTAGTCCGTTCAACTGGGTTTTAACTTCTCTCTTAAATCTCTAATTAAAAAATTAATACATGCTGCACCTAATGCTGGAGCTGCTTCATACATATTATTCTGTTTATTAAAAAATGAATACCTACCTACAAATTAAACAAAATACAATACTTCTTCATTTATTTTCTTTGGTTGTTTACAATATACTAAATGTAAACTGGCAACCCTGCGCGCCGCCATCTTACGTTACGACAATTATGCGAAATGGCGGAATGGCCGCCAGCGATTGCGATTGGTCGGTAAAAAGCCAACAAGTGTTAATCGCTCCAGATTCGTTGTTAACGAAGTGTGATTTAAGATAATTACTCACTTGCTTCGGCCGTGCTTGAGACGTCATTAACAATAATAAGACACCGACAGCATGGGATACTTTCGGATCTAATGGCAACATTAACTACTACGGTGATTAATATCACTTGTACTTACAAAATAGCTCACGTGTGTTTCTTATCTCGACCAGAGAGAGCATATAAGAAATAAGAATAATGGCAATGTTTCAAAAAAGTGGGATTAACATCACAAGTTTCATAGAGAATGCGCAATATTGTATGTCTTGAAATAAAGTTAAAACGTACATTAGTGAACAAACTAAAGACCGCCTTGAAGAGAAATCCTGTTAAGAAAACTATAACCACCAATAAGTGCATAAGGACTGTGGAAAAATACTAATTTGATATACTGCATTCATAACGAAATATTCGAGAAAAATATCAAAAGCTATTTGGAACACTAAACAGTTTACATACATTTAACACTTTGTATTCGACGATAAAAATAAATTCTGTCAACACAGAACCGCACCGCACCCATCAGCTATTAAATCCGATAGCAGCCATAAAACACGCGAAAAAACTCTTGGAGTTTCGTAAAATATCTCATAAAAATACCTACAAGTGTCTGGTGTACCGCCGCGCGTAAAAACTTCACCGAAATGGTCTCCGCTACAAAAAGCCACGGCATTCGCGCGCACTGGTTGCATTTCACCTGTATCGCCTTGTATGGTGAACAACTGACAGTGCCTGCTTATATAGAGCATACGGTTTTGAGAAATGAACTGACGAACGTCGACTAATTGGGCACACACACATTTATGTATATCTATGTAAAGGCACCTAAACATTCTACGTTTTTTGTTTGTTTCGAATACGATATACTAAACACAATTTGTTAAGCAGTATGCCGAAGAATTTTGATCAGCACAAACATACAGAAAATTCGGTTTCAGAATGACTTTTTTCCTAATAATTATTGACTATATGTACTATTAATTTTTAATATATAATTGTTAAGTATGCGCAACTATTCCAAAGCACAAAGTTTCATTCGATTAAAGCTATAATGACCTATCCCAGCCACCTGCGCGCTCTACTTCGATTTTACGCTCAGTTTGCATAAACTTTACACTTACATACTAATTGAAAACCGATAATACCCTCGAAAAATTGATTTTAGTGTCTCACCCATTTTTACTAATAACAGTAAAGTTTACTAGTTACTTAGTAAAAAACCTAATGTCACACCTATAATCTACGTAGGGGTAGGCAGAGGAATGTAGTACACGTTTCACCGGTTTCGTTTACGTTCCATGAAATAAGTGGTTAACCCATTGTCATACACCGGCGACGAATCCAAACTTCGAGTCATTTCTAGAAATTCTAAATTAGAAAAATTCAATAGTACCCGACTCGCTATTTGAATCAGGACCTGTCGATCGGCAGTCGCGCTTGCAATCACACGACCGAGGGGCAGGCATGTACTGAAACAAAACGGTCGATATCGGTTTCGTAAGCTGTTCGCTGCAGTGTGGGAGTGCGCGGCCGGCGGCGACGCGATATTTATTGACTGTGCGATAACGCCCAAATATCTTCATTAGCGAATCTTGTTCCGACGAAAGCGTTGTGCATATGCTTTGGTTTATTTATCGAAAGTTTTAAAATGCAGTATCGTTTTTAGCGTTCTTCATAAGATTTTTACATCAATTCGAATCGTGAATTACAATTTTCACACATAACTCTTGTTTAATGTAATAAAAGCGGCTCAAAGACATGCAAACCTTATTCGATGTTACTATTGCATATGGCAACTGCAGATTGCTAGTACTAGCAGATGATACTAGCTGCAATCATGCTGACTGGACTAACGTAGTCTAACAGTCCTATTAGTATGTCCTTATTACTACCCAATGCATGCATATTGTAAGAGAGATATAGTGTCAAGTGATATATAATAATAGCGAATAAAAAAAAATTAAAAAAAAAAATTCCAGGCACAACTGGATTTTCAATAAGACGCCACTAAAGGCAACTTTCTTCCAGAGTTCCCTTTTGTAAAAAAACGACTTAAGCCTTTGTCATCGCCAGCGAAAAAAATTTAAGCCTTATCGGAGGCTTTGCATAAGGTTTAACAGCATCAGACAGATGAGTTAGCGCTAATTGATAACTCCCTTAATTTGTACGAGTACAAGAGCAGTATGAAATAATTTGTTCCAGACCTAAAAAGCGTTGCGAAGTTCATCTATGCCCAGAAGACGATTATAAAAAGGATTGCAGCCTTTACCAACGAGAAACTATTGGACCAACTTTTTACATACAAAAACCATTAGTGATAAATGTTTGATACCTTTAAATACTTAATTATAAACCATTAAATTATTACTACAAAAATAATATTAAATACTATAAAAAAGTTAATGACTGCAAAGTGTTCAGTGCTATAAAAATATTAAGCACATTGAGAATATAATGTATTGATAATAAAAATAAATATGAAAACAAACGTAGGTAACCTACTACAAAAGTCACTCGTAAAAATTGTGTTCGATATTAAACGAATTACAAACAATATAATGTGTCCTACAAAAATCAATCGTGAAAAATATAGTATAAAAATCATTAGTCACTAAAAATATAGTTTAATATTCACTAGTCACTAAAAATATAGTTTAATAATCACTAGTCACTAAAAATATAGTTTAATAATCACTAGTCATTAAAAATACAGTTTAATACTCACTAGTCACTTGTGGAAAAAGAAACACAATCACCTTCGTTACTTAAAAGAGCTTTAATTCATTCCCCAAAGGAAACTAGAATGATAGTCAACATTAATCTTACAACAGTGTGTTCTAGCGCCGTAAGTCAGCGGTCGGTCCGCGGGGCGGGGCCGCTGTCTTGTTAATGGGGCTCTAATTGTTGCCCTGAGATTGAGACGCGGAGCTGAACTTTGGCTCGCCGTTGTGCTATGTACATTAGTCATTATGTTATTAGTAATTAGTCACTGCTCGTCTCAAACGTGAATAGTCATAACGGGTTATTCTTCGTGTTTGAGATATGAGCTACTGGAATTGATGGACATTTATTTTGGCCTAGGTATGCCCCGCGCTTTTAGTTGCGTAGAAAACTATTTTGGTAGGTTATGGAATATTGATTTTATTAAGGCCAGTTTTAGAAGAGAACTTAAAAGTACTGTAACTTTACATATTCATATTCTGCGTTTCCCTATTTATGTACCGGATTCAATCTTTGAGATTAGTCCCAATTAACTACGTCACGATATAAATACGAATATGAAACAATGTTTGCAGCTGAATTGCAAAATGGATAGGTACCGACTAAGTACATCAGTAGAAATGCACCAAAAGCCTAAGCACAATAACTCAAAATGCTACAGATTTATGCTCGTATTTCGTTTTCCACCTAACTTGCAGCAAACCAGACAATAGGAGTTATGAATTCCGATCACGTTTCAGTTTTTCAGCGGCGGCTGGAGATCAGTATTCTGTGCGCGCCCATTTCACCGTCAAATGTTGCTGAAAACTCTACATATTTGAGTAGAGCATTCTCCCATTGTCTGCCATAGTGAAGTGTCTTTGTAAACCGATTTAATAATCGGTCTACAATCGGAATAATAAGACGTTCTTATTTCCAAGTGTATGCAAAGGCTTTTTACGTATGTGAAATTTTTATTTGTTACCTATGTAAAGTTTCCAAAACATCAGTATAATCTATAATTAATGGTTTAAATTTTGCATTTGATATTACTTGGTATATTTTAGATGATACTATCTTTGTAATACCTATACGTATAAGAAAGAGTAAGGTATGTATCGTGAATGATTGTGAGGAAACTAGCATTCCTTAGCGTTCTCGAAAGCCTGCACTTGGCGAGTGTAGCAGACTGAAGCATTTACCTTTTTCAATCCGAGGAGAGTTCCGTAGCCAAAAGTGGAACAATAAAAGTTAAATGGTAGAAATATTAAGCACTCTGTCTTGACCAATATCAGACATAAGTGATGATATATACTCGTATGTAATAATGTATTGTATGGAAACACGAACACCTTGCAACAAATACTTGAATCCGAGATCAAGAAACAACCAATAAAGTTGTACGTAACTAATAAGTCGGCAGACGTAGAGATACAAATCACATTTTTACCAAACAAACCCCAATCGGACCTTCCTATGGCTATATTAACACCTTTGCGCCCAAATTACAGGGAGTATTCAAATGTATGGTGTTTCACCATTAATTGCCGTTGGGCCTCAAGCCCGCAAGCCTTCATTACGTAAACAGTCGATAAAACACCCGATAGCAATATCGTTGTCCTTGTCTAGACAGAAGGAGAGAATGAAATAGCTACTGCGGTCAGTTTGTATCATTGAAGGATGCTTTGATTTTTAATCTGTATATTGCTTTTTCAAAAGTTCACATATAGCGGATATTGTTTTAAATAATCCGATCTCAAAAAGGTAACTTTTAAGTGAACGCTAAATAAGTACAGTACGTTAAGTTCTTATATTCTGGAACATTCGATTCGGAACTTACAAGACCACTGAATTACGTGTATCCGATAGTTAGGCTATATAAGAGATAATGTTACTACATATTTTACAATGGCTACTCGTCTGAGGTCTTCTGCCTCACAAACGCACCTACTGCTCTTTAAAGACTAAGATTTTTCCCAGGTTATGGGCGAAAAATTCTCGATGCCAAACTGTCTGTAATACTTATATTGAGGAATGAACTTCTTGCCGACCTATATCTTAACTGTTAGTATCGAACTTGTTGTTGCAAATGTTTTAGCCGTCTATGTTTTTTATCGTCAAATAGCCCGTCTATTTACTTATTAAAATAAACCTGTTTAAAATAGAAAACAGATGGAAATGTAACGTTATTTCTGAACGTCTATTATTACCAATTTTTTAATGGAAAAAGGATCCAAAATTTAATATTGGAATAGTTCAATATACTTAACCAATATTGAAATATTAAAATATTGAAATATTACTCCATTTCCTGTAAACGATAATCAATAAGATGTAATAATTCGTGACATTTAAAAGTAAGACATTTTTTGTACAATACAATTCTTATTTAATATTTTTTCAAGAAATATTTTTTTTCAATCTTTTTAAATCTTTATTAAAACCGACTTTGATTTCATTGAAACAAGTTTCTTGTAAAATCTTTGACATATTTTTTATCGTACAACTTTTTTCTTTATGAACAGTCATCTGATGCTAGTTTCGATAATTCCTTCATAAATTTTAAAACAAGAAACAGCTCGCTCCGTACACAATCAGGTATCGGTATCAAAGAGCGGTATCCTGGTATCAATAATGGAGGTATCAGGTTGATTTCAATCTCTCGATTTATTCATCTCGCGACCACGCCCCCCATGCATCAAGACTAACCGCCATGCTGTCTGGTGCCGGGTTCTGGAGGAAAAAAATAACATCTTAATTATTCTGAAGATAAATCTGTGAAACGTTTTGAACATGTAATTTTATTGTCAAATGAGTAGCAAATGATATGTGTGATGTTAAATGCTCAGTAAAAAATAGAAATATCTATACCTCGTCTAAAGTTATTTAAAATAAAAGAAATGATAACGGTAATAATTTAAATAATAGTATCTTGGAACACACAGAGGTTCATGGGATCGGAATTAAACAGACCTCGCTTGATCTATTCCAACTAGGTGGCGTATAAGGGGGATGAAAGCAATCAAAATATAAACATAAGCAAGAATTAATAAACAATAATTTTAATTAAATTTTGAGACATAATCATTACGACAATAGGAAATCATTAAAGACTGATCAAAGTTTTCAGTATGACAATGCAATTCCATATATCACTGATTGCATACATTTCTCAGGAGTTTCCCCACTAATCTACGCCTGAGAGCTACCTAATTTTGGAATATTGATACCGACCGCATTACCCCAGAAGATTTTAAACGTAACGTAACATCACGCCTATAATCCCCGAAGGGGTAGGCAGCGCAGTGTTGTACATCCCCATGTGTCACCAGTTAATTCACTAGAAGATTTAAAATTACAATATATTATAATGCCAGAACTATTAGCGTGTTGGCTACTCCTCTCAGTCTATTAAAATTTGCCAAAAACAATTTATTTGAAATCCAAGCTGTGACCTGTCTGCAGCAACTCTGTAAAGATACAGAACTCTAAATACTTGCATTAAATTCCATTTCCATTCTTTTCTAGATCTTTTTATCGTTCCACTTATTGGACCATGGTTCTCCTCTCAGAATGACATTTTTAAAGCCATAGTCTGCCACGCTGACTGAGTGCGTGCTGGCAAACTTTACACGCCTCAGAAACCATTTTTATTCTCTAAATATTTATTAACATTCGAATGATTTTCTTCGCTGTCTATCACTTAGGTATAAATAAGTAAAAAATAATTATAAGTATACTGCCTCGTTGGTCGTGTTGGTTGCAAGTGCGACTGCCGATCGGGAAGTCCCGGGTTCGATTTCCGGGTCGAACACTACAAAATTTTCTAATTTAGATTTTCCAGTATTAGTTCGGATTCTGGATATGTGCCCGATGCATGGCAATAGGCTCACCAAATATTCCATAGTGGAACGTAAACGTAACCGGTGAAAAGTGGGAGTGTTCTGTATTCCTCTGCCTACCTCTTTGGGGATTACGGGCGTGAAGTTACGTTACGTTATATAGAATATATTCTTTATTGTAGACATGATACTGTCCTTCGAGTTGGATATGTTCTGAAGAAGATTCTATTTAGGTATTCTTTGCAGGCCATTTGCATCATAACTGGTTTGACTCTATTAAGGCATTATTTATGAGGTATTTACATTATAACTGGTTTAGCTTTTCATAGCACGGAAAATTCTGTTTAAGCCCGAAATCAATGTGAATGTTCATTTAGAAAATGTAATAATATTATTACAACCGAACAACGTCAGCCATTGCACATATTATCGTACCGGTCTCTACTGGATGCCTCTGGTTCGAAATTTCTCGAATATTCATACAACAATGTTCATTGGTTGCATTGTTTAACATAATTTTAGTGGTCATAACAAAATTTTAGTGGTCATAACAAAATTTTCGGATGCCTTTGCCAATAATTCCATTGAAATATTTCCATTGAAAACATGTTAATCTATTATAGCATAGTTTGCAGCCGTTTTTAATATGAATCGAACAAATAAATTTTCACATATTCATCCTTTGAATTTTCCCTAAAAATATTAAATAAAAAGATTTTCTTTGAGTTTCCACTGAAATAATTTCCAAGCGATTATATTATATATATTTTATTCAGTATTCCACGTATTTAAACATGAAGGTATTCGTATTCAATGTAGGTACATATTATAATATGCTATATTCATAGCCAAAAATGTTTTAAAGGCGGTTTAATTAATTTTTTGCGAGATTATTTTGTTCACGGAAATTATTTAAACACTTAATAAGCATGAAAGAGAAAAAAATACTTCTATGGAACGTTAATTATATCGAAAATAATTTCTAAACATATTGTACGCAAACATAATGTAAAGCCAAACATCAGTACTTATCTACATACAAAATGAAAAATGTTGATCAATAGCGAAGCTTATTTAAAGTAAGTCAAAAGAAATAAATGAAGTAATGAAGCTTTACAAGAGTTTAAGCTACGACTAGAGAGATAATTGGTCTCGAAGCAAGCAAATTTCGATAGAAGACAATCCGAAAACAACGAGACATTTAAGAAGGTGTCACGAAAGTATTACTTTAAAATTCGATTGTAGGAATTCTCGTCTCACTTTATTCTTTAGACTAATCAGTAATATAAAGGGAAAATTTATCTTTCGTGCTACAAACAACACTTTCAGTTTCTACGTTATTAATGTTGATCCTTTTATCAAATATCTTTAAAAATTAAAATAAACCGGTTCTGTTCTTGATATTTATGTGTACAGGCACAGCGTTCCTAAAATTATTGCAATAAATTTAATTTGATCGATATCTATAAGCGTCTCCTTGATGGAAGTGGTGTTTCAGAATGCGGGATCTTTTTTCATCAAGCTTTATAACAATACAAAATCTCTGTCTGGCTGTTTATACTAACTTGCTAACGTAAGCTAAGCTTGGGCGTTGTTCTAAAACTATTCACTAACTGCTTCGTTCAGGGTGACTTTAAAGTTTTATATTGGCTTCATCTATGAAATAAGCTGGTTTCACAAACTTTTCTTTTTGATACAATTACCGGGTTACTTTTTATGATACCGGATGGGGTACGAATGGATTTTTCTTATGTAGATTTTAGTGGTTCGAAGTTTGGGTCTAAGCCCGGTGTACGGCAATAGGCTCAGTACCTGTTTTATGTTAAGACGTATGTAAAGTAGTAAAGTATGTATGTAAGTAGTGAAACATGGAAGGGTATTACACTTCTCTTACTTACCTACCCTTTCGAGGATTACAGGCGGGATGTTAAATTTTTTTATACACCCATTTATTAATTGATATATTATCTTTACATCTTTAGCGCTTTTACAAGTTTTAGAACTACTACGAGTAAACGCTTGGTTGAGTCAAATGTTGAAGGACCTCTAGAAAACCAGTCGTGAAGTCACAAAAGAATTATGTAGGAATATAGAAACAAGAAGATTCGTATAATTTTGAAAATAAAATTATACCGACGTAAGCAAAGTGCAGAGCTGGATATTTCAATTATACAGGGATCGAAAGCCTTTTGTGACTTTTACAGATTTCGAGTTCACTTTCTAAAGTAGGTGCTTAAGTAAATACTGAGTTGCACTGTTCTTCGGATTCCAATCAAGTTCTGATGTAATTGACCGTTTCACTGAAAAACGGAAGTGAGCGACTTTATTCAAGGCGCGATACTTTTAATTATATCTTTAAAATACTTTTTTTGCACGCTAACTGTACACCGGCATACTTTAAGTGTTAATAATGTTAATCTCGAGTGAATTGACGAGAAGAACAATTTTGTGCGCATAAGTGCGATAATAAATTCACATATATGCATATGAGTTTGCTAACGGTACATCTACTCCAATACGTACGTGGTTCCGTGCGAATATTGAAACGCCAATCGAGCTGGTCATTAATAATACGATATCGGAGGGTAGAGACATGTTTACTCATAACGTTTCTATGACGCCCTCGTCAACAGACGAAACGTGCTCAACGTTACCGAATTATTGCATGCATGCGAGCGATCGTCCGATCCGCATTTAGCATGTATTGCCCTATATTACATATGTACGAAAATTGGTAGCCGATCTCAGTCCGCTTAGCTCCCTACGTGTAGCTCAAAGGTATCACATCGATACCATTTCGTATAAAACACTCAGTATAGATATGCTGAGTAGAACATAGATATTCTGAGTATAGAGATAGATATATAGAGTCGTAGATATGCTGAGCATAGATATGCTGAGTATTTTACGTTAGGCTTTGTCTCTGAATATATTTGTAACATTTATTTCTAAATTTGTAACGTTCTAATTATCTGATGAAGTTACGATCTTGAATGTACGTATTTTTCACTGCCACTGTACGCTTCTCTCAACTGCAAACTCCGAAAGTTTAGCTTTATTATTATTATTATTAGTTATAGCTAATCCTATTATTAGTTATAGCTAATCCTATTATTAGTTATAGCTAATATCATCTATAAAACACGGGTATTTCTAATCTATAAGTTCTAGATCACAATAAAACCACAAGTTCAGAGCTAAGTAATCCTTGCCCGATTTTTGTATCACGTGTCTACTGTTCAAATTTCAATACCGAGTAAAAAAGCGTTGCAATTTTCACGTAATTGGGAATCAGGTAGTAATTGTAGTGCTATGTTACTGCAAAACACAATCATGGATCAAGTTTCATGGCAAATATTTCGTGTATGCCGGTAAACGCGGCTGCTGGATTTAACATTGCGTTTAAACGAGCAATAACACAGTATAGCATGCAATTTAAGCTTATATTAAACTAACACAGAGTTCAATAACACACTCGTACGAAGGCACCATGCAGCGTGTTCCTGTCAGTCCAGTGTATAATTCAAGAAAAGAAAAAAAGGAAAAAAAAGTTATACATTGGACAGACAGGAACAGTCCGATGTATAATACGCGCAAGAATTCGCAGCATGTCCGATTAGTCACTGATCAGAGATGCGTTCGACCATGGAACCGGTGGAGTAATGACCGTCCGTTGGTTTAATGGTGGAATGTAAAAAATTGTACTTACTCCCCGATTTGCTTTTTTTCAATTTCGTGAAGATTCGCCGTCTCACGTGAACGAGACCGTCCGTTCCGTGTTTAACGTATTAGAACAGGATTGAAATATATTTGTTATAAGATCGTCAAAAGTCGTCTTTTGTTGAAAACGTGAATATTATACCTATGTAAAGGTAATATAGGAAAAGTCCTGTTGTACAACCCATTATCAGGCACCAAATAAAACTTAGTTATGTTCCCTATAAGGTAAAAATATGTGGAAGTTAAACGAAAAAAATTGACATAAAATCTAATACAGACAGTCAAGACATTATTAATGTCTCATATTATGGATACTGAATAACATTATACGGTTAACTTTACTACTTTACTTACTAACTAAACTAACTAAGTAAAAAGAACAACTAATAATCAATTAATCCTAAAGCTTAAAATGAACTTACGATTCTTTTCATTTCCATGCGTTATTTTATTAATATGATATTGTAATTAAAGAGAGTTGTATGACCAACAAAATAGCTTCGTATTTTTCAATGAACTTTAATTACGTAATTTTATTTTATACTTATTTATTAATCAATATTTTAGGTATCAGATTAACTGTCAAATAATTTATACAATTCCAAATTAACAAACATATTTGTTAGTCGTATATACAATTACTTGAAAATTAACTAGCCATCGATAATTAAATATTAATTACTAATACATTTCATAAAAAACAAAAAAAAAATTCTAAAGTGTGTCAAGTCCGCCAACCCGCACTTGGCCAGCGTGGCAGACTATGGCCTTAACCCTCTCAATATGAGAGGAGACCCGTATTC